>PYUH01003976.1:825803-845101 GCA_016808085.1 Suaeda aralocaspica
GGGGTGGGAGAATTGGGACAATAACCTCTGTAACTTCTCCATACAGGAACAGTTTTTTGATGGTTTGTTTCGTTCAACTTTGAGGAACACTGGATCCCTCTTTTTTACTTCTGTTTGCTCATTTTCGTTTTTATGTCTTATTGTTACAGGAATTAGTGAATTCTATTTTGTGGAGTGAACTTAATAGTCTCCGGGATTCTCAAGGGCAACCTGCATTGGGCTGTGAGTGGAAGATGTGGAAACATGAAGTCATGAAAACTTTTTCAGTCTCCGTGTCAGGTGTTGGAGGCATAGAACAGTCAAGTAAAAATAGCATAGAACATTTTAGTGTTAGTCCGTCAATGACAACTCTTCAATTTAGTCGCAAGAGGCCTAAGCTTGAAGTTCGTCGTGCAGAGCCACACAACTCTGCTGTTGAGAGTAAGATTTGTCAGGAAAATACCATTCTCCAGATTGATTCTGACTTTTTCACTGGTCAGAGCATTATGACCGTTGATGGTCCACTTGTATCTTCTAAAGAGGAATTCATAGACCAACAAAGTGCACAAACCATGTCACCGAGCAATGCCATGGAAAGATGGGATGGGGTTGTGGCTGATGCTTCTAATACAGAGTCTACCCAGAAAGAGAATAGTAATTTGCAACCTGTTGATGGAGTTGTGGAGACAAAATCTGCAGCTTCTAAAGTCAAGAGTAAACAATGTACTGCTTTCATTGAGGCTAAGGGAAGGCGGTGTATAAGGTGGGCCAATGATGGTGATGATTACTGCTGTGTTCATTTGACGTCTCGTTTTGCAGCACACTCGATCATACCGGAGGCCATTTCATCTGTTGAAGCAGCTATGTGTCAAGGAACTACCACTCAAGGTGTCCAATGCAAACATCGCTCTCTTCCAGGTACATCATATTGTAAAAAACACCGCCCCTATATTGATGGAACGGTGCCCCCATGTTCACCAGGAAGTCAGTTGAAGAGAAAACATGATGAGCTGGCAGAAAGGCCTGAGCACATGTCTAACGAAACTGTCATGGTTGTGGAACCTCAAAGGCCTCTTGAAGAGCATGTCACACCTCTGGAGGGAAATGTTTCAAATGGAGGGAACAATGTTCTTATGGTGCCTGAACAATCTATAGAGGACAGTAACAATAAGGATATAGAGCTAGCATACTGCATTGGATTGGGCATGGATGAGGGTGATGCTAATTGTCTAGAGAGCCCTAAGCGACACTCATTGTATTGTGATAAGCATTTACCAAGCTGGTTGAAACGTGCTAGAAATGGTAAGAGTAGGATAATCTCAAAAGAAGTGTTTGTAGATCTTTTGAGGACATGCTCTTCCCAGAAAGAAAAAAAGTATTTGCATCAAGCATGTGAGATTTTCTTCAAGCTCTTCAAAAGCATATTATCCTTGAGAAACCAAGTTCCTAAAGAGATTCAATTTCAGTGGGTGCTGTCTGAAGCTTCTAAAGATTCACATGTTGCTGAACTTTTAATGAAGTTGGTTTCCAGAGAGAAAGAGAGACTGTCTAGGATATGGGGCTTTAATCTTGATAAGGATGCACAAGTATCCTACTCTGGTGTGGAGGAACAAGCTTTGGTGCCTGTAGAAAAGGAGGTTGGTGATGATGATAGAAGTTTTAAGTGTAAAATTTGCTTTGAAGAGTTTTCCGATGATCAAAAACTTGGGACTCACTGGATAGATAGCCACAATAAGGAAGCGCAATGGCTTTTCAGGGGCTATGCTTGTGCAATTTGTCTTGATTCGTTCACCAACCGGAAAGTTCTTGAGACACATGTACAAGAGAGACACCATGCTCAGTTTGTCGAGCACTGCATGCTTATCCAGTGTATACCTTGTGGCAGCCATTTTGGTAATTCTGAAGAGTTATGGTCACATGTTCTTTCCATTCACAAAGATGGTTTTAGACAATCAAAAAGAGGGGACAATGACCAGTCAGCGTGTCCTCAGCAGAAGCCAATTACCTTGAAACCACCTTTTGTTGATAATTCTGAGAGTCAGAGCAGTATTCGGAAGTATATATGTAGATATTGTGGGTTAAGGTTTGATCTGTTGCCTGATTTAGGCCGCCACCATCAAGCAGCTCATATGGGGCCAAATTTGGTCAGCTCTCGTCCAAGAAAGAAAGGTCTTCGCTTTTATTCTTATAGACTAAAATCAGGAAGACTAAGCCGTCCCAGATTCAAAAAGGGTCTTGGAGCATCTTATAGACTCAGAAATAAAGGTAACATAGTTTTAAAGAAACGATTGCAGCCAGTTAATTCTGTTGTTGCTGGAGCTATAAATGAGCAGTCTCATGTAATGGATACTGCAAGTGTGGTTAGACTTTCTGAGACTCAGTGCTCAGCTATTGCTAAAATGCTGTCGTCTGAAGCTCAGAAAACAAGAGCACGCCCTAGTAATAATGAAATTATATCTATTGCTCGTTCTGCTTGCTGCAAAATTAGTGTTCAAAGGTCTCTGGAGCAGAAATATGGTGAATTGCCTGAACGTTTATACATCAAAGCTGCTAAGCTTTGCAGTGAACATAATATACCAGTAGAATGGCATCAGGAAGGGTTTATTTGTTCTAAGGGTTGCAAACCCTTGGAAGATCAAATTTTAGGGTCTGCTTTGTCATGTTCCATTAATGGACATGGAAGGATAATTATGCCTTTTTCAAATCCACTGCTGGAGGAGTATGAAATGGATGAGTGCCACTTTGTCATTCAGCCACGACATTTTCGATGGAAGAACTTGCAGACAACCATCATCTTGTCTGATGATATAAGTTGTGGAAAAGAAAAAGTACCTGTTCCCTGTGTTGTAGACAAAAACCTGATAGATTCGCTCCATATTCCAACATATGGCTCTGATGGGCAAGTTTTTTTCATGCCTTGGGAGAGCTTTACTTATGCAACTAAGCCACTGGTAGATAAATCCCTTGATTTCAAAATGCAGGTATCTTCAAGCAGTTAGTTGAATTTCAATTCCAAAATTTACCAGAAAATTGAGCTTCAAATTTTGGCGGTTTATTTTCATGTTTGAAATATTATTTTATTTATTTATCTATTTGTCTTTGGATTGAAGTGTCTCAATGTCTCATTGTGTGGCTTTCTTTAAAAGATTGTTTAAATCATGCAAAGTTTACATATTTGATTGAATCTGACATTTTGACAACACAACCATGCCCAATAGCCAGATATGTTTGACATTATTCCAGAGATAACCACTGTACAACAATTATCTTGTAAACAACAATTATCTAGAGATAGTCCTACAGTGCTTGTTTAGAAAGCTTCCTAAGTTCCTTTTTCCCCCCTAAATCATAGGCTTGTTGACCTCTAAGGACAACTCTTGAACCTCTTCAAATTCTCTCCTGTAATTTAGGTATTTCCCAATAAGTTAGGAGCTTCTAGAATAGTTTAGAGTATTAGGTAGGATTTGCTTATGTATAGTACTAAGGAGAGTAGGAAGGGATGGGCGAATTTGAAGTGAAAACTCACTAATGGAGAGTTGTAGGCTAAACCTACTTTAGAGAGTCATGGCTTTAAGCCATTAATCTTTGTAGTCATTCATTCAAACTAATCACTGTTTAATCTCACTTTTCTAGCATTATTAGTTCTAAATTTCTGTTGGTAGCAATCTGAGATTTCAGTATTATCAAATCTTTACCGTCTAATTAGTCAGTGCGGGTCAGTTCTTTACATTAAGCCCAAAAAATTAATGAACACATGCCTCTCTTCGAGAGGCACAGAATACTCAAGTTACTGGGTAGAACACAGGCCAGATCTGAGTAGCTGACTTATTTCCATGTGAGCTTTGAAACACTATGTTTCTTGGCATGACTCAAATTTCTAAATTGTTTAATAGGGTTGCGAGAGAGAGAGAGAGAGCTTCATTGTGCTGAAATTGTTTAAGGAAATAACACTTTCCACAGAAATTCGAGTAGCTGGGATACTCCAGGAGATGTGTAATGTGTTACGGAGGGAATGGGGTTCTCACTTCTGTTGTGAATGGTCTCTCTTTCTTTCCTTACTTCTTTTTATGGTCTTATTGTGTAAGACCCTGTTTTAGCTCAGATTTGGCGTCATATGCCTTCAGAACCAACTCTCAAGTTAATTCCCATAGTGCTGTACTTTTGGTGCTGCCCAAATGAATTGTCTAGGAGGTTTAGGAGGCCAGGTGGCCAGGTGGGTGCATGACTTTTTCCTGATGCTGAATTTGTGGTCTTCCTACTTTCTTTTTAACATATTATCTTTCAGCCTGACCAGTCTGTACCTACAAGACTCTTGAGGCACCCTTTGTGATAGCATCAGAGAAAAACTTAGATATTAAAGCGGGTGTTTTATTATTTCATTCAAAGGCATAAAAAATATCTGACTGCTATCTAATAAGCAACAGCGATCCATTGTAGAACGATGCTTTATGAAAGTATCTTTCAATTTTCTGTGGCCTCCTAAAGATGCATGTGGTAGAATAAATTATTATTAACCTTCGCTTGAGATTTCAGAAATTGCTTGGATATATGAAATCATGACAATTAGAGAAATTGGCTAGAATTTTTGCTTACCCACCTCCAATTTTCTTGAAGGTTAAACTGAATTTCCCTTTTCATTTTCTTACTGAAAATCCATCTCTGTTAACTTTACATTTTGCTTTTATAATTTGCAGTCAGGCTGTGGCTGTTCAAAATTGACCTGCTGTCCTGAGACATGTGATCATGTTTACCTGTTTAACAATGACTATGAGTTTGCGAAGGATGTAGATGGAAAGCTCATGGAAGGGAGATTACCTTATGATGGTAACGGTCGAATAATTCTTGAGGTAAGTATTCAGAAATTAATTTCTTTCTCATGTTATTTATTCATTTTATTGGTTCAAATAGTTTCAACTACTGATTAACTCTGGATTATCCCAAATTTTAGAATCCCGGAATGGTTTGAATGTTTGTTGCTCATGATTTATGTAACGGTAGTGATCAATGGTGGCCACCAGCCCACTAAGGGGGAGGACTGTGGAGTGAGAGTGAAAACAAACTTCCAAATGTGAACAAAAAAAACCATTTTTAAGCTAGTTATGAGTCACTTGACACAGTTCAAATTAATCTATGGTTGGGATTTTAAAAAAGACGGGGCATACGTCAGACTCTTGTTGTCTATTTGTTTCAAAAAGAAAAAACTTTTTACTTAGAATTATTGATAGGTGTTTGTTATAGCCCTCTCTCCCCCTCTCTTTTGAGGAAAATAGCTTTCTCTTATTGATTTTTTTTGGTTATATGCAGAATAAATATCTTGTCTATGAATGTAATCGTTTGTGCAAGTGTGATAGCAAATGCCAAAATAGGGTTTTGCAAAACGGGGTTAGAGTAAAAATGGAAGTCTTCAAAACAGAGAAAAAGGTATTTGCTTATACATGTTTGGGGATTGTTTTGGAGTTTGGAGCATCAATTAATGCTTTCAGTTTTATTCACAGGGTTGGGCAGTCCGAGCCTGTGAAGCAATTTTTCGTGGTACATTTGTATGTGAGTATGTTGGTGAAGTATTAGATGAACAAGAAGCAATTAGAAGGCGCAAAAGGTTCTTGCCTCATCTATTATTAATTGTTCCATTGTCAATCCATTGCCATGCCCTCGCTTAACTCCTTTGTTTTTATTTTGTAGGTGTAAAAAAGGTTGTGGTTATTTCTATAACATGGGTTCCCATATGCAACACTTTGTTGAATTAATGGAAGCAGAAGTCAAGTATGTTATTGATGCTACAAAATATGGAAATGTTTCACGTTTCTTAAATCACAGGTAAAAAAAAAAAAAAAAAAAAACTTATTTCATCATCTTTCACTTATTATTGCAGGCTTGCAGCCTAAAGTTCTTGCATAAGTACTAGTTCTGTACCCTTTATAACTTGATGCTTGTGTGTGTGGGTGATTTATAATTTGCATCATTGCATGTATAGAGGGAAAACTTTATCTTTGTGCTCTGTTAGGTTGCATTCAGTTTTAAATCTTTAGTCATAAAAAAGTCAAAATTATAAAACGCCTTGTTTAAAAGTCGAGCCAATCAGTAACTTTTTAATAAGTTGGAATCAGTTTGACAGATTGACATCATGTCTTCTATTATTTTTCTTGGATTTTGGAAATTTTTTGCTGCTCTCAGGGGAACTTTTACTTATATTAAAGATTGTTGTATGCCATTCTAAGGTGACTGAATTATTGATTTTTAAGAATCATGTTTAATTTTGTATCCCATTTTGGTCAACTTGAATTATAAACATGTTTTTCATTCTCAATTTTCATTAGGTTGGGTCACTTTGTTTGAAAGCATTAGTTTTTTGTGATATTGAAATGCAGCCTATGCAGGTTAAAATCTCAATCTGTGTATTGCCGTAATATTCCTTTCTCTTTTGATGGAGTTTTAGGATTCTAGGATAGCTATAATAGGAGGAAAGGGAGGTTAGTGAAAAGGAAGGAAGGGAGAGGAATAGTAGAAAGGAGAGAATAAAATTGCACTTTCGTTCCGAATCTTTCTAACGATAAAGGATTTGACAAATTGAAAAAAGTAAAGATTTGGTTTGCTAAAGAAGGGAAATCAAACCTTTCCAACTCCCTTTCCTTCTCTATATAACATATCCAAACAAGGATCTCTCCCTTTCTCTTCCGTAGTTCTTTTCCGTCCATTTCTCCCAATTTATATAAGCCCCCAATATTCCTACTACTACTTATAAGTTTGTCCATTAAAGACCTTTTTTGGATGTTAGAGAACACATTGTAGATAAGACTTGCACGTTATAAGTGACGATGCTATCTGGGGACATTTGTAAAATATTAACAAGCAACAAGCAACCAATCATGAGAAATATCTGTTGTAGCTAGTTGATGTCTTATGTATGTTTATATTATGAAAAGCTTGTGTATATATAGGTTGTGCCTGAATTTTTGGCTTCATATTTTTCCTTTTCCTTGGATCCCCGAAGTTTGTGTCAAACATACATTCTAACTGATGTTACTGAACTTGCTTGTGTAGCTGTTGTCCAAACCTTGAAAGTCACCTGGTTCTGGTGGAAAGCATGGATTTTCAGCTTGCCCATGTCGGTTTCTATGCAAAGCAGGATGTAAGTGAATATGATGTGCAGGAATAAAAACTTCAAATTGGAGTTTATCATTTTTTGTTTTTGAGATACTTATTAGAACAAGTTATTTGCAAGCATATCTTCTCTATTCACTCGTTCTTATTAAGGCTATGCTTAGAATGGGGAATCGTTTTTAACGAAGGACAGTAACTATTATTGCCGAATAGGTGTAACGATTCTCTTACCCACTCATAGTAAATATATACTGCGTATATTATTCGTCGATGGGTGACTATTATCTTTACCTAGCTCACCTTCAATTACCCATTGTAGTCTCTAATGACTTAAATGTATTCCTCTCATTCAAAGCATGGCCTGTAGTTAACAGATGAACAATGTTGTTATTATTTTCCAATCTTCATCGTTGCTNCTTGCAGCCTAAAGTTCTTGCATAAGTACTAGTTCTGTACCCTTTATAACTTGATGCTTGTGTGTGTGGGTGATTTATAATTTGCATCATTGCATGTATAGAGGGAAAACTTTATCTTTGTGCTCTGTTAGGTTGCATTCAGTTTTAAATCTTTAGTCATAAAAAAGTCAAAATTATAAAACGCCTTGTTTAAAAGTCGAGCCAATCAGTAACTTTTTAATAAGTTGGAATCAGTTTGACAGATTGACATCATGTCTTCTATTATTTTTCTTGGATTTTGGAAATTTTTTGCTGCTCTCAGGGGAACTTTTACTTATATTAAAGATTGTTGTATGCCATTCTAAGGTGACTGAATTATTGATTTTTAAGAATCATGTTTAATTTTGTATCCCATTTTGGTCAACTTGAATTATAAACATGTTTTTCATTCTCAATTTTCATTAGGTTGGGTCACTTTGTTTGAAAGCATTAGTTTTTTGTGATATTGAAATGCAGCCTATGCAGGTTAAAATCTCAATCTGTGTATTGCCGTAATATTCCTTTCTCTTTTGATGGAGTTTTAGGATTCTAGGATAGCTATAATAGGAGGAAAGGGAGGTTAGTGAAAAGGAAGGAAGGGAGAGGAATAGTAGAAAGGAGAGAATAAAATTGCACTTTCGTTCCGAATCTTTCTAACGATAAAGGATTTGACAAATTGAAAAAAGTAAAGATTTGGTTTGCTAAAGAAGGGAAATCAAACCTTTCCAACTCCCTTTCCTTCTCTATATAACATATCCAAACAAGGATCTCTCCCTTTCTCTTCCGTAGTTCTTTTCCGTCCATTTCTCCCAATTTATATAAGCCCCCAATATTCCTACTACTACTTATAAGTTTGTCCATTAAAGACCTTTTTTGGATGTTAGAGAACACATTGTAGATAAGACTTGCACGTTATAAGTGACGATGCTATCTGGGGACATTTGTAAAATATTAACAAGCAACAAGCAACCAATCATGAGAAATATCTGTTGTAGCTAGTTGATGTCTTATGTATGTTTATATTATGAAAAGCTTGTGTATATATAGGTTGTGCCTGAATTTTTGGCTTCATATTTTTCCTTTTCCTTGGATCCCCGAAGTTTGTGTCAAACATACATTCTAACTGATGTTACTGAACTTGCTTGTGTAGCTGTTGTCCAAACCTTGAAAGTCACCTGGTTCTGGTGGAAAGCATGGATTTTCAGCTTGCCCATGTCGGTTTCTATGCAAAGCAGGATGTAAGTGAATATGATGTGCAGGAATAAAAACTTCAAATTGGAGTTTATCATTTTTTGTTTTTGAGATACTTATTAGAACAAGTTATTTGCAAGCATATCTTCTCTATTCACTCGTTCTTATTAAGGCTATGCTTAGAATGGGGAATCGTTTTTAACGAAGGACAGTAACTATTATTGCCGAATAGGTGTAACGATTCTCTTACCCACTCATAGTAAATATATACTGCGTATATTATTCGTCGATGGGTGACTATTATCTTTACCTAGCTCACCTTCAATTACCCATTGTAGTCTCTAATGACTTAAATGTATTCCTCTCATTCAAAGCATGGCCTGTAGTTAACAGATGAACAATGTTGTTATTATTTTCCAATCTTCATCGTTGCTCTGTATATTTGTGCAGATAGCAGCTGGGGAAGAACTTTGTTTTGACTATCACTCTGAGCTACAGGCTGGAGATGGATGGACTTGCTTGTGCGGAGCTTCGAATTGTAGGGGCTGCCTTCACAAATAGTATTGGCAAATCAATGTAGGCAGTCCATTGTTGTATTGCACCATTGTAATTTTGTAGTTTTATTGTTAACTCTTCCATTGACCTCTTAGGTACTTTGGAGCATCAATTAATTTTAATAATTTTTTCTGTATCTTGGTCTGCCTCACTCAGATTGGGCCTTATAATTGAGCCTTGAGTAAGCTTAATAATTTTGTTGAATGCTGATGTCTTTGGTCAATTTCCCTGCCAATACAAGCAGAACGTTTACCATAGATTCATAGTGACTAGTGAGGAAGTCCATTTTCATGAATCATGATTGCGCGTTGCGACATAGGTACTTAATACTTCGTATGATTATGATAAGTATACCGGGAAATGAAGAAATTTCTCAATTATTCACATCCTTATATACTACTCGTTGTACCGCGCGCGATTTGTTGCTAAGTTGCTTTTAGTGTTTGTGATCGGCGGTGGGTTACTAAGTAATTGGGATGATCATTTTTTGCTTTTGATGGTTGAGTAAAAGATGATGGACTAGTTTAGGGAGAAGCTAAGAGACATTTATTTTATTTTATAAAAAAAATAAGTTGGTCAGTTATAGTTTCATAGATATCACATAGTAACTGGTTATACAAGTCATTAGAAGTTAATGAGCGCTCATGGTAAGTAAATGTGGATTGCTCAATAACAAATTAACAATGGTAAGGTGAAATTATTATTTTCCAACCACTAGAAAGTGGAATATCATATGTCATTTCTACAAAAAACCATTGCTATTCACAAGGAAAATATTTCCTCATCAATCTCTCTTTACCCATTTTCTCACTTAATAACCCTCAGTGAGTCAAATTAATTAGAACCATGAGCAAAAAAAAAAAAAAACAAAGTCTCTACTACTCTCTTTTGTACTTTTATTAAATTTGAAACTCATGCGATATACGAGCTAGTATAATTTAAAAGATTGATTAATATTATCTAATAAATAGCTGTTTTTTAATACTAATTAAGGGTTAATATTCTTTTAATTGATTTACCAATTCTCTCAAAGAATATAAAGATGATTTTTGATACAAAACTATTTTTATTTCATTTAAAAATCAAATGAGCAATTTTAAAATTTTAAAAGAATTATTGCAATTAAACATTATTGATTTAGAAAAGATGAAATCACATGCAACACACTATATGTTCTTCAATTATTCTAGTTTAATTAATTGTTGATAACTGTGACCCTTATAATTGTAATCAACTAATTTTTGAGTTTCTGAGGTCCCAAAAAAAAGTTTCTAAAACTTTTTGGAATGCCCGTATGGTTAAATATGAACTCAGACCAGACAATTTGGGGTGAAAAGTCTTTAAAAAAGATGATAACAAGTTTTTAGAGGATCTCTTAAATAACTATTTTTTTTCCTTCTTCGGAAAAGACCATAAGAGGGATAATAACAGGTTTTTAGAGGCCGAAACCAATCTTTGGGTGTCTTGTGGTAGCCTATAGCATGTGGTAAAAAAACAGGGAAAAAATAAGATGGGCCCGGGAAGGCCCCTTTAGAGGTCTTAATCAAAGGCTATTATCCATTAATTTTGAGTTTTTGGGGTCCCGAGAAAAAAAAGTTGTCAAAAACTTTATGGGGTGCCCTTATGGTAAAAATATGAACTAGAGTAGGCGATTTGGGGTGAAGAGACTTAAGAGGGATGATAACAAATTTTTAGAGGATCATTCAAATAACTATTTATTCCTTCAAAATAAATAAGGTTTTAGACGGAGCCCGAATCCAAATGGCAAAATCCAAATGGCAAAATCCAAATTTTTAGAGGATCATTCAAATTTTTAGATGATAACTATTATCCAAATGGCAAAATCCTCCAGGATGCCCGTATGTTCAAAATACGAACCCAGACAAACCTATTCGGGGTGAAATGACCACAAGAGAGATGATAATAAGGTTTTAGACGGAGCCCGAAGAAGGTTGTTTTTCCCTTCTCCAAAAGAGACCATAAGAGGGATGATTACAGGTCTTTAGGGGCCGAAACTGATCGTGGGGAGTTGTGTAGTGGTCCATACGTAGTAAAAAAAAATATGCCAAAAAACGACATTTGCCGGGACAGCCCCCCCAGAGACCTCATTTAAAACCTATTACCTGTCGTATTTTGGGGTCTCGGGGCACTGGAATCAGGGGTACCAGTATGGTAAAAAAAATTCATACCAAGCTATTAGGGTGAAAAGGTCATAAGAAGGATGATAACAAGGTTTTAGATGGGGCCTAGAAGATGTTATTTTTCCCTTCTCCGAAAGAGCCCATAAGATAGATGATTACAGAGGTCTTTTAGGGTCGAATCTGGTCGTGGGAAGTCGCGTAGTGGTCCATAACATGTGGTAAAAATTTTAGGACGAAAAAACGATGTGGTCTGGGATGCCCCCTGCCCCCGGGAGGCCTTAATCAAAACCTATTATTCACTGTTTTTGGGGTTAGGGGTCCTGAAATAAAAATTGCCAAAAATTCTCAAGGATGCCTGTATGTTTAAAATATGAACTTAGACCAAGCGATTCGGGGTAAAAAGGCTATAAGAGGGATGATAACAAGGTTTTAGATTAGGCCCTTCCCTTCTCCGGTAGAAACCAAAAGAAGGATGATTACAGGTATTTAGGGGCCGAAATCGGTCGTAGGGAGTCCTGCGCTGGTCCACAACATGTGGTAAAAAAACTACCTGGCCCGAGACGATCACTCTGGAGGTCTCAATCAAAGGTTATTATCCACTGTTTTTGGGATTCCAAGGTCCCAAAAAAAAATTGCCAAAAATCCTTTGGTGTGAATGTATGGTCTAAATATGAACACAGACCAAGCGATTCGGGGTAAAAAGGCCATAAAAGGGTTGTTAAAAAGGTTTTCGATAGGGCTCTGAAGAGGTTTTTTTTTCCTTTTGTGGAAGAGGCCATAAGAGGGATGATTATAGAGTTCTTTTCGGAACAAAATCGGTCATGAGGAGTCATTTGGTAGTCCATGGCACGTGGTAATAAAATAGGGAGAAAAAACAACGTGGTACCGGACGGCCCCTGGAGGCCTTAAATAAAACCTATTATCTGTTTTTTTGGGGTATCGGGGCAACGAAAAAAAAATTGCCGAAAATTCTCTGAGTTGCCCGTGCGGTCAAAATTTTAACCCAGAGTATTCGGGGTGAAAAGACCGTAAGTGAGATAGTAACAAGGTTTTAGTTGGAACCCGGAAAAGGCTGTTTTTCCCATCTCCATAAGAGGCGATAAGAGGGATAATTACAGATATTTAGAGGTCGAAACCGGTCGTGGGGATTCCTATGGTGATCTATCGAACGTGGTAAAAAAACAGGGAGAAAGAACGACGGTATTATTCATTGCTTTTTAGGGTTTCAGGATCTAAGAAAATAATTGCTGAGAGTCATGTGGTGGTCCGTACCATGTGGTAAAAAAGCATGGTGAAAAAGGAGTAGGCCCTGGACAACCCCTCTGAAGGCCTCAATCAAAGGCTATTATCCACTGTTTTTTAGGGTTCTACGATCTCGGAAAAAAATTGCCGAAAATTCTCCGGGGTGCCCATATGGTCAAAATATGACCCCAAACCAAGCAATTTGTAGTAAAATGGTCATAAGAGGGATGATAATAAGGTTTTAGATAGGCCACGAAAAGAGGCTTTTTTTCCCATCTCCAGAAGAGGCAATAAGAGAGATGAATACAGTTCTTTAGGGGTTGAAACTAGTTGTGGAAAGTTCTGTGGTGGTCCATAGCACATGGTAAAAAAATGGGGAGAAAACGAAGGTGCCCAGGACGGCCCTTCCGAAGGCCTCAATCAGACGGTATTGTCCACAGTTTTTTAGGGTTTTGGGGTCCCGGAAAAAAAATTGACAAAAATTCTCAGATGTGCGCGTACGGTCAAAATATGAACCTAGACCAAGCGATTCGGGGTGAAAAGAGGGATGATAAGAAGGTTTTTGACGGGGCTCGGAAGAGGCTGTCTTTCCCTTCTCCGAAAAAGGTTATAAGAGGGATAATTACAGGTTTGTAAGGATTAAAACTATTGTGGGGAGTTTTGTGGTACTCTATAGCATATGGTAAAAAAAACGTGGCGAAAAAATAATGGGGCCCGAGACGGCGCCTTTGAAGGCCTCCGTCAAAATATATTATCCATAGTTTTTTTTTTGTTATTTATTTATTTATTTATTTATTTATTATTATTATTTATTATTTATTATTATTATTATTTTTGTAAAATGTGAACTTTTATTAATCACCCAAAAAAAGTATTTTACAACCTAAGCCCCTTAAAGGCTAAAAAAAAACCTCAAATGCCAAACATCAAAGAAATTATACAAGCCAAAACCAAAATAGCAAAACAAAGCGTAAAATAGACTAGATAGTAACCTTCAAATGCTGTTATGCTGCAGTAGCCTCCAATCTCTAATATTCTATTAGTCATTCTCTATCAGCTGAAGCATCCAACAAATCCTCTCCGAACCCATCACACCTCCCTTCCAGAGGCAAGGATTCCAAGCTCTCCATATTGGAATCCGATATACCCAACTTGACTGCATACAGTATCCTATCCTTCTCTGCACAAGCCTTTGTAACTCTGTTTCCTGTGATTCCAAATTGCACCCAAACTTGCATGCCTTGTCTCAGTTATGCCTAACCAGGAACAAATACACTGGTAACACCGAAAGGGCATAAGAAGAATAAATGTTCCACAGTTTCCCTATCAGTTTTGCAACATTCACAAATGGCTAAAAATTAATAAAAATCCTCAGAAAGATGTCATAAGAGAGACGATTACGATTACAGGTCTTTAGAGGCCGAAATCGCAGCAAATAAGTTGGCTTCTAATTGCTGCTGCTCCAAGTTCCGCGGTTGAAAACTGATGAGGAACTGTCGTATACCTAAAATTAAACTACAACTCTAACTAATATAGACAGATAATAGGGATCATATCCACGGGAAAGCAAGGTAATTCTACTAACTCTAAAAAGTTATTTCGCCGTAATGGGCCTTTGAACTTGGTTTTGACTAACGAATTAATGACTACTAGAAAAGGAATTAATAGTAACTAAGCCTATAACGTCGGTTCACTGTACATCAACCAATGAATTGTGTCACAATTAATTAAGCAATTATTGACTTCTTGAACTAAGACTCACTAATTCTTTCGAATCTACTCTCCTTCAAAAATCCTCTAATGACTCTCGCTCACTTAGTCTCGTTTTGCTTATTATCCCTGTGATCTAATCGTGGTAATCTTACCTCCCGGCATCGATTTTGACAATATCTAACTAACAATTAAACCTAGCCAGAATTTGACTGAAAGCAATACTAACTCATAATAGGAATTCAAGTCGGCCGAGTAGTAAGAAATGTTCCTAAGAGCATAATTTCCTGAGTAGTAACCGTGTGTGCCTCATGTCGGCCGAAGATAGTCCAACCTAACAATTTATGAACAATACACGGCGAAGGTTGGTGTATTAAGTTGGCGGAATTATGTTACCAATTAACCGTCTCAAGTCCAATCAAAGCATTCCATAGGTCTACATCACTAAATGCTTTAGGAGCATTCTTCCTACCAAGTTCACCTATATGAAAAGTCAAACCAAAATCTACCAATGACTCATATTTATCAAAACGGAAAGCAACTCCCTAAACAGGTCTATGAGGGTTCGGTCAATCAACTCTAAAACTCGACATAAATTTATAAGTGATATCCACAAGTAGCAACCTCAAGTTAAAGAACAATTCCATACCCATGTTTTTCAAGCAATCTCTAGTTTCATCAAGAATTCCAAGTGTTTGCAACAAAATATGATCCAGAAATCTAGTTGGAACAATAGGGCGAGTTTTATGCATCATCAATTTTTCACGTTGTTCAAGTGAAGCAAAACTTACCATGGGATAGTCGGGGTCTCTTGGAATTGAATTTCATTGTTCCTCCTCCTTGAAGTGCCACTTGGTTCTCCTCTTGACCTTTTAGGACCCATTGAGTAATGTTTTGTGATGAATTTGTAGAAGTTAGGGTTTTTTGTAGAAATCCTTTATTTTTTTAATGCCCTTTTCTTGTTTATTTAAATAATTTTGCCAAGTACTAGGGTTCCTTCATTCTCATTTACCCCATAATTTTCAAGTTTTTTGCCAAGTACTCAATATGAAGTATTAGGGTTCCTTCATTCTCATTTACCCCATAATTTGCCAAGTTTTTTTTTGTAGAAGTTAGGGTTTTTGGGTGGTGGGGTAAATAATTTTGCCAAGTACTAGGGTTTCTTCATTCTCATTTACCCCATAATCTTATATATCACCCACTTGATTAGTTGCAAGTTGTTTCTCTTTCATCAATTATTACCCCAATTTGACTCCACTACTATTATTATATTATATACCATAATGAAGAGAGGTAATTGCAAATTAATTACCAGGAATAATTATAGATAAAATTGGGATTCTTTTTTATTTTATTGTTATTTTTTCGTTCAAATACAATCTCCAAAATCGAAACAATAACATTTTCTTTTATAATTTTTGCTATTTATCAGGTCAATTTACATGAGGCTGAGATGATCGAATTCACTAAAAACTTTCATTTGCAATGTAGCTAATCGACTAATATTAATTTTAATGTTAAAGAGCATTTGTTTGAGATGTTATATAATACTATTACTACTTATTTTTATGTGTGAACGTTTAATTTATTGCAATTGATCACCTTGTTTTGGTGTGATTTTTAGTTGAATTGGAAATTAACTACTGTGTTCAATTTTACCATGTTTAAATGATGGAAAAGAAAAGTGTGAAAATATATAGAAATCATTATAGTTATATTTGTATCATTTTGTTTTATACATTTTTTTTCCTTTTGAAATTGTGGAAAATTAAGGAGAAAATCGAAATTAAACCTATTAATTTCAATAATTTTCTTCATTAAAACAACCAAACAGTGAAATAGTTTTATTCATTAAACCATCAAACGAGTGAAAACTAGTAATTTCTGTAGTTTTAATTTTCTATACAATTTCATAGTTGTATTTTTCCATATATTTCTACATTAATCTAAATTACCAAATACAATAAGACAACATATCTTTTCTCAATGTTGTTAATAGTACTAGGTAATAAGTTATAATTATGTCTAATAACTGTAATTTTTTGTTCCAAAAGTGTTGCCTCTATACACTATAAGCTAATATAATATACAAACGCAAACCCAAATACTTTTACTACGTATTAATTTCAATTCAATCAAACTTATCTATATACAAGTAGCTAGGATATACATAGAGTGGAATAACAAATCCCTTCCTCACATACAAACACCTCCTTACCCCTCGAAACTTTAAAAAAAAAAAAAAAAAAAAGAATAAAGTTTCCACAGTTTCCCTATCAGTTTTGCAACATTCACAAATGGCTAAAATTAATAAAAATCCTCAGAAAGATGTCATAAGAGAGACGATTACGATTACAGGTCTTTAGAGGCCGAAATCGCAGCATAAGTTGGCTTCTAATGTGTGTGCTCCAAGTTCCGCGGTTGAAAACTGATGAGGACTGTCGTAACCTAAATAAACTACAACTCAACTAATATAGACAGATAATAGGGATCATATCCACGGGAAGCAAGGTAATTCTAAACTCTAAAAGTTATTTCGCCGTAATGGGCCTTTGAACTTGGTTTTGACTACGAATTTGACTACTAGAAAAGGAATTAATAGTACTAAGCCATAACGTCGGTTCACTGTACATCAACCAATGAATTGTGTCACAATTAATTAAGCAATTATTGACTTCTTGAACTAGACTCACTAATTCTTTCGAATCTACTCTCCTTCAAAAATCCTCTAATGACTCTCGCTCACTTAGTCTCGTTTTGCTTATTATCCCTGTGATCTATCGTGGTAATCTTACCTCCCGGCATCGATTTTGACAATATCTAACTAACAATTAAACCTAGCCAGATTTGACTGAAAGCAATACTAATCCTAATAGGAATTCAAGTCGGCCGAGTAGTAGTAAGAATGTTCCTAAGAGCATAATTTCCTGAGTAGTAACCGTGTGTGCCTCATGTCGGCCGAAGATAGTCCAACCTAACAATTTATGAACAATACACGGCGAAGGTTGGTGTATTAAGTTGGCGGAATTATGTTACCATTAACCGTCTCAAGTCAATCAAAGCATTCCATAGGTCTACATCACTAAATGCTTTAGGAGCATTCTTCCTACCAAGTTCACCTATATGAAAAGTCAAACCAAATCTACCAATGACTCATATTTATCAAAACGGAAAGCAACTCCCTAAACAGGTCTATGAGGGTTCGGTCAATCAACTCTAAAACTCGACATAAATTATAAGTGATATCCACAAGTAGCAACCTCAAGTTAAAGAACAATTCCATACCCATGTTTTTCAAGCAATCTCTGTTTCATCAAGAATTCCAAGTGTTTTGCAACAAAATATGATCCAGAAATCTAGTTGGAACAATAGGGCAGTTTTATGCATCATCAATTTTTCACGTTGTTCAAGTGAAGCAAAACTTACCATGGGAAGTCGGGGTCTCTTGGAATTGAATTTCATTGTTCCTCCTCCTTGAAGTGCCACTTGGTTCTCCTCTTGACCTTTTAGGACCCATTGAGTAATGTTTTGTGATGAATTTGTAGAAGTTAGGGTTTTTTTGTAGAAATCCTTTTTTTTATGCCCTTTCTTGTTTATTTAAATAATTTTGCCAAGTACTAGGGTTCCTTCATTCTCATTTACCCCATAATTTTCAAGTTTTTTGCCAAGTACTCAATATGAAGTATTAGGGTTCCTTCATTCTATTTACCCCATAATTTGCCAAGTTTTTTTTGTAGAAGTTAGGGTTTTTGGGTGGTGGGGTAATAATATTTGCCAGTACTAGGGTTTCTTCATTCTCATTTACCCCATAATCTTATATATCACCCACTTGATTAGTTGCAAGTTGTTTCTCTTCATCAATTATTACCCCAATTTGACTCCACTACTATTATTATATATATACCATAATGAGAGAGGTAATTGCAAATTAATTACCAGGAATAATTATAGATAAAATTGGGATTCTTTTTTATTTATTGTTTATTTTTTCGTTCAATACAATCCAAAATCGAAACAACATTTTCTTTTATAATTTTTGCTATTTATCAGGTCATTTACATGAGGCTGAGATGATCGAATTACTAAAAACTTTCATTGAATGTAGCTATCGACTAATATTAATTTTAAAGAGCATTTGTTGAGAGTTATAAATACTATAATACTTATTTTATGTGTGAACGTTAATTTATGGATAATGCACCTGTTTTTGGTGTGATTTTTAGTTGAATTGGAATTAACTACTGTGTTCAATTTTACCATGTTTAAATGATGGAAAAGAAAAGTGTGAAAATATATAGCAAGAGGGCGCGGAGCGTTGTAGAGCGGAGCGACGCCAGGGGGGGGTGTAGACTAGGGCTGTGGGTAAGGGTGGAAGACTGTGTCGGTTCGAAAAAAGGGAAGGAAGCAAAAACGTTTTTAGACTAAGAAAAAGAGGAAGGTAAAAGAACGAGGGCGGGAACGTGGGACAAAAAAAAAAACAAGGAAAGAGTGGGTGGAGGTCAGCGAAACAAGAAAAGAGGTGAAGAACACGCGGAGGCGGGGGAGGGGTAAGGGGATGGACAAGGGCAGAGGGGGAGGGGGGCCAGAGAGGGCGACCGGAAGCGAAGCGGACCAAAATTAATAATAAGAAAAATCAATTAGCGGGCGATAAATGGAGTCCTCCGGTGTCATTGAGGAAGGAATGGGAACGAAGGCCGATAATGAGTCGAAGAATAGCGCGATATGGAGGGGGGGGGCCAAAAAGGGGTGAATCTATAACATCGTTAGAAGCTGATCTAGAGTAATTGGCAAAAAGGTCATTACCCGCAGATACTACGGGTAGATCCGGATGGAAGGGCAATGCAATTGAAAAAGGACGATACAATGGGGAGGCTAGGTATATACAGAGAGGGAAGAACAAATCCATGCCGCACAGACAAACACGCCGACCCCCCCGCGAAACTGG
>PYUH01003976.1:854216-885263 GCA_016808085.1 Suaeda aralocaspica
AAAAAACACTCAACATCTACTAAAAGGAGGGGGTGAAAAGGCTATGAAGCACAGACTTAGAGTTTCTACGCTTCGAACACTCAAAAACATTTCTCATATGAGGAACTTTAGGCAATGTGTTTCGGAAACTTTGTGACTTATGTACAAGCAATTCCTAAAGTTCCCAAATTGATTTTTCCGGAATCCCACGAAAATCTCGAAATAGGATATCTCTTGCCCTCCAAATACCGTGTTATTAGCTTTGTTTTTGGATTCTAGAGGGTTGTCTTGGGCTCCGTCTTATGGCCTTGTACTTCTCCCACGTGTTGTAGGTGAACCCAGAATGCCCCACGCTCACTTTCAGCCCCTAAAAACTTGTTACCTTCCCTAGTTAGACTTTTATTGAAAAATGACATTGTAGTCTTTTTGCTCTCCCTATCTTTTGAACCCAGAAAAGCTACTCGGAGGCCATCTTTTGACCACATGGGCACATTGTCCAACTTTCGAAAAAAAAATTTCTAAGACCATGATACCCCCAAAAAGTATGAATTATAGTCTTTGCTCTTGGCTTCCGGACGGCCATCCTCAGCACCATTTATTTTCACCCTGTTATTTTACCACGTATAGTACGTGACACTACATGATCCACGCATAGTTTCAATCTCAAAAAAAAAAATGTTATCTTCTCTCTTTAGAGAGTTTAGTAAGGACACAAATAATAAAAAATTGTTGTTTGTCTCTATTTGGTGTTTCTCTCTTTTAAGCTAAGGTTTTTTCTCTTTAAATCCTTGTTCCTAAACATGATTTGTGTTAGTCGTTCTCTTTATTCTCAACATTAAAGTCAATACAAGTAGCGATAAATTTAATGTTGAAACGTAGTTAATGTTTTATTCAAGATTTATTTCACTGTAAATAATACCATATAAAATCATATGTTTATATGTAAGATATTTTTGTTTTTGTTTACATTATTTTGAAATTACTTATTTTTCGTGTATGATTCTCCATTTCCTTATTTTTGAGAACTCACGTTTTCTCGTTTTCAAAATGTTTCCGTTTTGGAAACTCTAGCCGTTACCGTGCTACATAGTGAAAAAGTACACTTAACATTTAAAAGATAAAGAGTAGTCAACTTCCTATGGAAAGAGACACCAATTTGGAGAGTTCAAGGCTCTCCTTTTTAAAGATGAAGAGCACTAGCAGATATAAGCTCACCTAGATACCTCTTGCATATACTTTAGGTGCAATGGCAAAAAAAGATAAATCCACTGACGTACCTTGTGAGATATCAGCTCACGAGCAGTGGAAAGTTGAGGTATAAATGATTCCAGAGTCTCCTTTCCAAACCTAAAATTTAATAATAAGATAAAAGTCATAATCTAATAGCAATACTTAAGTCATTCCTTGACAGACAATGATAATAATAAAAAAAAACAAAAGTAGTAAAACGAAGGATGCATTACTTGGCCACCATAGACATCCAACCCTCTTGCTTCTCCAGAAAATCAACAGCTTCTTCTAGTTTTCCTAAATAGAAGTTTGATTTGAATAAAAGACAATAGCGCCATATTCGAAAAGAATAACACTTCAAGGGATCAGAAGCCTCCAGATATGATGATGCTTCATCAGCACTCTGTAAAGGAGAATTATTTTCTGCAACCTCTAGAGTCTGTCCGCATAGCTGTATCACCTCTTCATACCTCCGCAGCTGCACATGGGAAAGTCTCCTGTTCAGAACTGTCAAGGAAATCATCGATTAGAAGGAGAAGGAAAAGGCAGATATTTTAGGAAACCACAAACCATGAAAAGTGCTTCCGCTTTGCTTTCTAGCAGCTTTTCGGAATATGGGCTTATAACTAGAGCCTCAGCAATCACTCCTAGAGCACTTTCTGCATCAGCAAATGTCCTTTGTAGCAAAAGTTCAGCAGCACGATTCATGAAATCAGATACTTTCTGCAAGTCAATACAGATTGGACCAATCCCATTACAATTTACAAATTTATATTACAACCAAAAGATAGTGCATAAATTATCCTGAGTGGCCAAAAAATCTCCATTGTGCTCCCCAGAGTACCTAAAGCTAGGCCATCTCAAGGGGTTTTTTCATCCTTATTATTCATGTGATATTTTTGCTCAACACAAGATTTTCATATGACAAAACAATAATCCACCCTTGGCAGCAAATGTAATTGTCACTTCTAAGTAAAGAAACTGTTAACTGGAAAACAGTTACTTCCAAGTAAATGTCATTATGGAATTCAGAAGCATTAACATCCACATCACTAGCAGGCAGCAGCAGATGGTCTAGCTGATCAACTAAGAGAACACAAGTACATAACCTATTAGCTTTCATTAGCAAATATTTTGAAAGAATCATTAAATCATTCCACGACCAAATATGTATCGCTTAGAAATTGCTAGGCTAAGTTCTTTATACCGAGAAACAAAATATTCCATAATTTGCTGTCACTGTGTGTTAGATAAAGGCTAAGCGCAGCACACATTATTCCCATATAGCCAAGGAGATGACAGATACATACAGCAAATAATACAACCATACAAGGATAGAGAAATTTTGAACAAGTTAGTAAAGCATGCAAAACTTTGGGATTATGGATTTTATTTTTTGTTGTATCAAAGCATACAGGGAATTTGCATGTATAGCTCCTATTTCTTCGCACATCTTATCAATTCCATGAGATATATGTCAGCATTGTGTTTTTTACCAAAAACTTACATTTTAACATTACCCCCAAGTCTACAGCCTTATGTGTCTATTTGCACAAAATTTCCCTTTGAAACTACTACTCTCGCACTATGAAATTCTAGTCATTGAAGTAATGAGGATAGACAACAGACGCTATATATCCAGTTTCCTTCCTAAAAAGCAGAAATATCAACAAACCAATCAAATATATCATCTCGCATACTCTGTACTGATCAAAACTTCGCAAATCTAGTCAAGATATCTAATGGCTAACTTTTTAATTTTGAAAATCCTTGTGTAGCCGTAATGTTTATATGAAAACCCATAAATTTCAATCCCAAAACCTTCATGTGCAATCTCAGATTCTCAGCTATTACGCAAATTTACCATTTTTTTATAGCAACTTTTTCAATTATCTGCTTCAGAAAATAGAGTGAGAAGTAGCATCCAATGGAGAACATACTGATAAATAAAACAAGGTACCTGTGCCTTCAGTAGACCATCAGAAGCTTCTAGAATAATCTTCCGCTCTACACAAGCATCAGTTGACTGCAATAACTTCTTGAAATGTAGTGATGCATCGCCAATTTTACCAAGAGCAAGGTAACAACTATAACAATAGAAGACGAGATGGGAGGAGGAAACACATAAAAGACAGTCAACTCCAGATTTCTATTGAAGAAAATAAGTAGAAAGACTCATTACCATAAACAATAAAGCGGGGAGCACAAAATTTCAAAAGCAATGGGGGAAAAGAAAATATTAAGCTGCAAAGCTAACCTTAATGCCTATATATTCATGCTATGATTGAGCACACATATCAATCAATTTACACACTCCAAGTGACTGTATCTTTCCAGAATTTATATAAAAATAATCTGCTTATGATCACATGCAAACAGCAAACAGTAGGGAAGAAATTTGACAGTTGACAAGAAAACTATATGCAACTCCTAGCTCATTTATATAACAAGTGCGGAAAAAAACACTTGCTGAACAAGGCAATATGTTAGCAAAGAAATAATTTCGTAATACGAAAATTACAGGATAAATATAAAGGAGCTAGAACCACTCCAACTCTGCAATTTAGAAAGTATAGCAAGAGATGAGAGTAAGATAATAAGATGAAAGAAAAGCTTGAATGATGTTGAGTAAACATAGATCAGAACAATTAGTTACTTCCTTACTCTTAACTCCATGAATGAAAGAAAAGAAATTGAAGGTACATAAAACACAAACCATTTTCCAATCCCATATCATAAACAGTATGACATATGAAGTATTATAATAAACTGAAGATAATTAATAAACAACTACAAGTCAACTTAAACGCATATTATAATCATGTTTCTTCAAAGACGAAATAAAGCCAGATTTGTGTTTTTGGCCAAGTAGCTTAAACTTCAGGGACCAGAGACATCATGAAATGAATTGAAAAGGATAAAATTCAATGAGCTTACTTTGCAGCTCTGAGTTGAACTCTGAAGAAGTTGGGATCTTTCTCAGCAGCAACCAGACAATCTTCTAACGCTTCTCTCATTCTTCCACGAGACATACGAGCCGCAGCTCGATTACTGTGGCAAAGCACCAAAGCCCGAAGGCAGTCCCTAGATGTCTCATGTTGTGGAATGCTTTTCAAACCCTGGCTATAGTAATCCTCTGCTTTCTCCAGATCCCCATTTGCATAAGCTTGGTTCCCCCTAAACGTGGCTATCATGGTTAGCATTTTGCATTATTCAATAGCTTAATAGAATCATGAACTAGACGGAGTATTAATACTGCAAGAAAATAAATAAATCAAACATGACATGCACCTCAGCCGCCATTTCTCACAAGCTTCTTGTGCTGCACGAGCTGGAGCAGTTGGAGATGAAATAACTCTCTTTATATCCCCCACATCATTATCCCCTACTGCTATAGATATTGGAGAGGTGATTTTAATACCTCCTTGTAATGGAGCAGTTGACAAACCATCACTTTGCGATACCTGTGATGGAAGTGCAGAAACTCTAGAAATTGGAGAAAACTGCAACGAGGTTGCAGCATCCGATAATACAGCGCTTCGCGAAGGAATATAGATATCTGGTCCAATTTTCATTCGATTTTTCTTCTTAGTATAGCGCATACCAGCAGATACTTGACCTTGGGAAGAAGAGGAAGCAGCAAAAGTGAAGGAAGAATCCCCACTGCTTGCAGAACTTGAAGCAGAGAAATATCGAGTCTGATCAAAATTTTGTTCTTCATTGATTGATTCAACTTCATTTTCTCCAATCTCATCCAAATTCTCATAAGCAGACATGAAACTTTCACTTTCAACTGCAGACACACAATCCACTGGAGAACTTGCCATAGCTGCAGATTTATTTTCAGTAAATTCTGAGAATTGCTCTTCTGCTTCGTCATGCTTCCCCTCATTTCCCTCGTTAATATCCATGTATTCAACAGCTCTAATCAAATCCTCATCTGTTGCATCATTAGAATGGGCTGCCTGTAAATTAATTGATGTCTGATCCTCAGATGTCAACACTGGTTCCCTACCTGATTGCTCGTTGTTCCCACTTTCACTGTACGGGGAAACATCCATTGGAGAATAAGAATCGGAAGGTTCATCATGGATGATGTTTTCCTTTGGTGTAAAACTCTTCACAGGGGATGTTAGAAATGATTTCGGTTCTTTAACTGGTGCCTTCCTCCCCTTGGGTTTGGGTTCTTTAATTAATCCTCTTCTAGCACTGAATCCCGATTGCAGGTTTGGTCCAGTAAACAAATTTCCTTTTGAATCATGCGCTCTAAATTCAACATGGGGAACCCTTGAACCTTCTTGTTTACCACTAAAAACAAAACCCTCTTTCTTCTCAGCACCGTCAGTGCAAGGCACTCCAAATTCATGCCTCACAGGCTGGAAGTGAAAACCTGCAGATGGAAAAGATGAGCTTGATGATGTAAATGTGTTATTCGATTGGTTTTTGGCTACTTGAGGATCAATTGAATGCTCATGTTGTTCTCTGATCGGTATGTGTCTTAGAGATGAATGGTCGCTGGTAGAAGCATGCTCACTGGATTCTTTTGAAGAATCCCAAATTCTCAACTTCTCTAAATTATCCAAAACCATAGTATCCACAACATCAGATTTAATTCTACTACCATCCCTTGAAGCACTTGTCTTGCTGTTCTTGTTCACATTCATGTCATTCTGAGGGACAAAAGTTTTGTCAGAACCCGCCACATTCGCATCATTCTTCCTATCATGAGGTGTGCTGGCATTGTTGGGATTCTTAGAACCCTGCGACGTCCTATCACTCCCAAACACAAAACTATTTCTACCAGAAGCACCAAGACCATAATCATGACTACCAAATTCAACACTATCTTTAAGGTTCAATTTCTCTAAACTGCTAGGAAGTTCACACGCCAAAGAACTACCGACATTATGAACACCATGACTTCCACCAACATTGTCAAATGCAACCCCGGAAACCTTACTCTCGCCACCCGAACTTCCAAGGTTCAAATTCATTATCTTATCAGAAAGCTCAGATGGCAAATCACTATCAACACCATTGCTAGGCTCCCGAACACCACTCGAATTCACACTCCCCCTTTCATACACATTACTACTACTTTGACTACCACCAATATTTTGATTCTCAATTCTCAATTTCCTTATTTCATCAACAAGTGCATTTCCAGCTTTCTCAACCTTACTTGCAACCTTCAAATTCAAATTCTTATTACTATCCATGAGTACATTATTACTACTGCTATTATTACAACCATCATCATCACCACTTGAAACCCCTGTTTGATTATCCGAAACAGGGCGAAAAGGGTTGAAACCCGGATCGATTTTCCGGGTTCCTGAACCTCCTATTGACCTGGGATTCACAGATTTCCTAGGTTTCACCATCCTTGGTTTTGACAAACTAGAAACTGAGCTAAATGTGGGTTTTTCAGACTCAACTTTAGGGGTACTAAACTCAAATTTTGCATTCATTTCACTAGAACTAACAAACCCAGATTGCCCAAATGAATTCATATCAAATAACGAAGCAATTTGATCTTTCGAAATTAACCCACAAATAATTTGCAAATAACTAAAAATCTCACCTTTTTTAGGGTTGAAACTATCAACAAAATTTTGTGCACCGGTGTTTAGTAACACCGGTGACATGACAAAAGTACCTTCATCAAATCCAAAAAAAAAAAAAAACTAATTGATTTGATTACCAATTCATCTTTTTTCCCCCTTTTAATATCAATTTCTAAAGATGCATACTTTGTGTTCGACGAAATGCCTCTGAGAAATATGTCAACAATAAAGCTTATTTTTGCTTAGGGTAGAAGATATTAAGATTAAAAATTTAAAAAAAGGGGAGAAATATCAAGGGATTGATGATTCGAGTTCTAAAGGGTTGCTGTTTAGATTAGGCATGAAATGTCATTAATTTGTGAATTTAGGGTGTGAAAAAATGTGAAATGATAGCAACGTCTCTTGATTTTGGGTCAGCATAGGAGCATACCTCATGTGATCACTTCTTTCCCTTTCCTCCTTTTAACCTTTTTTCACATATTGATTTTCACTAACTCTATGTGTTATGGTAATCGTTGTAATGGATCTTGTTGAGTTGTGCCTTGTGTTAAAATTCGCATATGGGCATGATTTAGGTAATTACATATAGTGTGTGATGATTACGGTCATAAATTAGGTAATAGGTAACTTTTTTAATTATTTTTAGAAATATTTAGAAAATAGATACATTCGAAAATGAGACGGTTTATAGTCTTTTTACATGTTATGTTTTGTTAAATCACTATCCTATGCTTAATAAAAACTTGGAAATGAGTCACTTTAGTAAAATTGTGTGATGTACTACATTCATTTGTGAAAAAGCTCTACATAATTAAAAGTAATAGTTTGGATTATTGATTTCATAAAAGTTATGTAAATGTAAGGGGTTCACATGACGAGAAAATTAATTTCATTTTGACTACAACTTTTATAAAAGTATCGTACTACGATAAATCGATAATTGTAATAGTTTCACTTATTAATATGTGATGAAAAAAGTTTTTTTTAAGAAACATTAATTATTTGTTAAATTTAATTGCTTGATAAGTGAATCAAAAAGAGTCGTTCAAAATTTTCTACATGAGGAAGTAGTTGATAAGAGAAAATTGAATTACCTACATCCAAAAACACTTGGTCTAGAGGCAAATTCAAGATGACTTAGGCTCACAATATGTCAATATGCCTAGCTATTGAAGTTTCAAACTTTCAATCTAATAAGTTTACTTCTCATATAACTTATTGAGGAATTATAATCTTTAGAGAACAATAATATTAATGTTGACATTCTAAATTTCGGACCATGTGACTTGTGTGTATTAACTAAAGTGTACTTCTCTCTTGATTATGTGAACCAGAAGAATGCAAAGACATGAATGATTGGGGGAGATGTCAAAGACCACGTAATAATGTAAATGAATTAGGACAACTAACACCTACTATTGGCCAACTGTTGATGAAATTGAAACATGACATGCATTACCATTACATTACAATACAATACAATAATCTTATACTTTGTAAGTGCTACTTTATAATAACTTAGCTTTATAATCATACATTATAAATCCTTTTACATGATCTCTTGACTATGATTGTATTATTTTCTAACCTAGCGTGTGTATAAGAATTAGGGAAACTTAGCTTGTTAGTTAACATCATTAATACTTGTCAAAAAAAATGCAACATTAAAAATTAGTTCTATTAGAACATCTCTAACTACACTCCTTCCAACTAACTTTACAAGTTCAAAATATAAATACATAACAAAACAAAACAAAAAAATACTGTGCGATTGATGTTAGCATTGGATTGTCTTGTGTTTTGTGCTTAATTAGCTCATGTACTTATGATCCAAACAAAGTGTTCTTGATTGGCTCATTAACAACATGTTCGTGTGAGTTATGTCGTACTACAATTTCAAATGATCAACTTAAACATTAGATTGACTCATGTGTTTATCGTGTTATGATACGTGATGATTTACTTGTTTTTTAAAATATTTGAGTGTCACCGTATTAAGTTGTATCATCTCAGACTTTTAAAAACGGTAAATGTACAATGCCTGTTATCAGGGCTTTACTACTTATTTGCTGATTTGGGCGAATAATGTTGATTTGGATTTGGAGATGTACTTGTCAACCACCTTGATACTCCCATATGAACTGGGGTCCACATGAATTGACTACTATGACCTTTAAATTAAAGCTTAACTCAAAATATTTGGACACTTGGCTGTTCCTAATTGCTGTAGTCGAAGACTAATTTAGTGATTGATATGTCAAGGAGCATCACTCTCAAATCTCAATTCCCATCTTGCCAAACAGCATCCTATACTTCCCCTGTGTTGAATTTTTTTCTGAATTTGATGCCATTTGTCTAACCAATCCTTCAATCTCCAAAAACTTGTTATTGAATACATTATTTGCGAGATAACGACGGTTGCATTAGAATGGTCATTTCGATGGATTATCCATCACAACTCACAACCATTAAATTACAGATGTCGTTTTCTTTTATCTTATTTTCATTTCATTTCAATCAAGTTATTTATTATTGGTATTAGAATCCACTTATTTTATTCAACATACTTTGTAATATTGTTAGTTCAATTCAAGTCATTATAATCAGTATAGTCAATTTCCAAAATTAGCTCAAAAGGCATTTTTAACTTCCTTTCATGAACTTCTCTTTTCTTGGCAATTTTTTAATCAAACAAGAAATGAAATAAGTGTCAACATTAGAAAAAGGGAAAAGTTGTTTCATATAATCATATCTAATATAACGGCCTTAAAATTGGTTCATGTTATGTAAATTGTAAGTCAAATGGTAATGCATTTAGATACTTCATGCTTCAAGATCATGACTAATGACAAAATGATGAATGTTTCACTGAGTTAAGATCACACAGACAATATCCTGTCTAAGCAATCAAATACACATCCAACTTCATTAATCATAAAAAGCTGCTTTAATCATGTACAAATTTTCACCATTTTCTTCACCCTATGTAGAACTATAGAACAGATATAACCGTTGTAAGATAGAAGAGGCACTTCACGTATCACAATATCGTTACCCTTTCACCATCAAGCATGCGGAAGCTATGCTAAGATTGTCTTTGATCTCATACGTGGATAGAAACAACCAAGTTAGGACTTCGGAGTTTTCTGACTGTCGTCATGTCTTTGCGCACAGGAGTATCAACTAGCTATCAGAACCTGTTAATGACTATAGAAGGTCAGCTGAGTACTCTTCTTAGACATATATTCCTAAACCAACCTCTTTCGGGTTACTCTCCACCATCCAAGGAGCTCTGTAAAATCACACAAAATGAAGATGATGAAATTTGCATGGAATTAAAAGTTATTAGGCAGACTGGCCAAAAATAAACATAAGTCAGTTCATTAGAATATGTACTTGTTCATTGCAAAATTGATTGTTCCTTGAGCAGCTCGCTCCAATAAAACACCCCGTGCCTCCACTGCGATTCCTTCAGGCTAAATACAAAATTATATATGGCAAATAAGCATGGAATAGTCCAGACTTGCAAAAAGAACATACAGAGTACTAACATGCATGAATGCTAGTGTATACTCAAGTGTGTTGCAGACTTGCAGTAAAGGATTCTTAAGTTTTTACCTCTTCTGGAAACCATACTCCAGGCTGAATACTACCTTCCAAGACTGCGAGAACAAATGCTGCAGTAGATATTCCAACTGATCTGTGAATAAGACACTCATATCATGATACTTTTTTTCTTGAGGAAAACAGTGGACCTCAGACAAGAATTTCACAGTTTTGTAATCAACAAATAAATGAAGGTATTGGAGGAAACTATAAAATTGAAAACAGGGAAGACAAGAAAAGGAAGATTCCTGATCTTGTAATAGAGAAGTCGTTAACTTGTTTCATCATGACTAGAAAGGGACTTGCTTGCAACTTTAAAAATCCCAAGCTATTAGCTTAACCATTGGAGTTGAAATAGTGAATTAGCTAGGCCAAGTAAGTTAACCTGCCCAAACTATTTTGCTTGACAAAAAGATAACAGAAGGTGGAAGTACAAGATTGCTTGGAAAAAAATTAACACTGAATAATTTAAGTTAAACTAGAAAATTGATTGATGAGTAGACGCCATTTATATTGCAAGGTGGTAGCTAATCATTAAGGCATAAGATTAATCAATAGCATTGAAATTAGCTTAAAGTCTTATGTGTCATGTCAAGCTTATTGGGTAATTAGCTTACCATTAAAGATACCTCTTCAATCTTAAGTTCTGCTTTGGCAGTCTCTTCAATCGTGTTATAAAAATATTGCAAATTTATAAATTCCAGGGACCACTTGCCTTGGTATAGAGACTAGAGTAGAGAGTACAGACACTACAAAATTCCATAGTTTCATATAGCTAAAGTTTTGCCTTTTCAGGCAAAAGATTCAACATTTAAGCAATGCTGCTTCTTGGAGTTAAGCATCATTAACAACCTTATTTATTTATCTAAGCCACAAACTCTCTGATCAACAAAACCATTAAACATGAAACTGTAAGATCAGATAGGCAGCCGGCTATTTTCATGAACCCAATTACAGGACTATGTATAAGGATGATACTTACTCGGACAATCTCCTGTGAGTAAATAAACCAACTGTAGTGCGCCCATCCGAACATTCCAAATCAACCTATCAAAAGTATAAGATAAACTTCTCAATAGCCAACTCCTAACCAGTGGAATTACTGTTAAATTGGTTGACTAGGAGACTGTGAGAGTACTAATCAAAGCATTGCATAGTCAGCATATTCGAAGCTAGTACATATTATTTGGAAGAACATCAACCTATGTAAAGAGATTACCCTCATTGAGACACGCTCCCCAGCAAAGCCATCAACTGCCCGAACTACAGGGTCAAATAACTCAACCATCTGCTGGACCTTTCTTCTATCTCTTAGAAAATCCTGCATAATTCAGTCAAACGAGTTCATGATTGCGTAATATCTGACACCAATTGCAGCAACCTACATGCAGTGTTTTTTTTCCTTTGCTCTAAACCTACATACTAAGTACTATGCATGGGAAATAGAATACTGTAAGTAGCAAATAATAGTTGAAGGCCTTGAAGCTTCATTGAGTTGCACCAATCATCTGCTACTTATTATCTTCATTCATAACTATCACACATGTTAGAGAAATAAACTGTACCGGAGGTAGTAGGTTCGTCATTATGGCCATTCCCCAGTTCCAAAAGAAAGGTGCAGTTCCAAATCTAGCACTGACAGTTGGTACACCCAGAATTTCATGAGTGCTTCTTACTTCTGGCAAATTCCTGGAAGAAAAAAAAGTAGTGTTTTACTTGCTGATATTTAAGGAATCTATTATCTGTAGTGGGTGCTAAACACTATTGCCATGGATGACAACATAGAGCAGGGTGAAACTTCAATAGATCCTATCCATAGTTCAGCTAAAAATATTCGTCAAAAAAAAAAAATATATATATATATATATTCACTTTCTAACCAGTATATGAATGCAAATGGGTACAGTCCACCCATAAAATCATGAGGAAAAGCATCGATAACCAATCTATTCATCAAAATGAAACCACAAACTAAAAAACTTTGAAGAGTCGTAGACCTAAAAGGCTGTTGACTTTAGTGTGCAAGTGCGTAATCACTTTCTAAGCCGACATATGGATGCAAACAGTAGATTTCTTAGTAAAATAATCAATTTATGTTGCTGAAAAATCTAATGAAATACATTTGGAGCAGTATGTTATTAGAAGGTAATTTGTATAAAACTAGCTTGCAGACCTAAAGGCTGTTGAGAAATGAAAGCTTTATCACCAAGAGCAGAAGACAAATGGCTCTTAAAGAACCCTAGAATGTATCTCACATCATGATGGCCTATAGAATTCATATTTCATAACCAATAAAATGACATATTTCATACTATTCATGACAAACCAATATGAACAAATATAGTTTTCACTTCAGTAACTTACAGCAAAAAAACATCTCGTTTTCTGATTCCTTTTCCAAAATCAACATTAAGCATCCCACTATAAGGCTTTAGTTTGACCTTTTCACCTGTTTCCACAGCACATAATAAGATAAATGAGCTGATGAAACTTAATAATCAAGTAAATCACAAGAGACAAAATGGGAGTAATAAAACCTTTGCTGTAGGCAACAACCTCTTCTCCTAAAAGTAAAAAGCTGGTAGACAATATTGTTGGACCAGCACCACCAGTACCCGCTGTGTAATAGGAGAACCTGAGAACAAATGAAATCCAGACCCAGCTAACTCAGATCTCTCACCATAAAGGCACAAGGAGCTGAGATGAATGTATAAACACTGAAGCCGTCAAGCGATAAGGAAAGAGTTGCAAAGAACATAAAATCATGCATACATCTAAAGTAGCGTTAACAAAACATAACATCAGGTATGATTACCTGAGCCTTTCAGGTTCACCCGTGCCTTCATCTCTTGCCATACGAACAAGCTCTGCAGCCATCACTGTCAATATAATTCCAGAGTTAATAAATATTGATAATGTCAATCATACAATATATAAGCTAAGGAAAATAAGATTATTTGCCAGCACTTGGGCTAGCGAGAAAATCTTGATTAAAACTTTCTAAAAGCAGCAAGTTTCACGCTATAACAAACGGCAAGTAAAGTCTCGAATGCATTTTATGAGAATGTAACAAATAAAGCGGAAGGACAAGAAGATTGTTCAAATATAAGAACCATTGCTCACTCCAGGGTAAATCCCGGCAGTTGTAATAGCCGGAACCTGAGCAGCTATTGCATCATTGCAAAAAGATTTTGCCCGGGCTGAGTAACTTGTATCATCACAAACATCAATATATGCTGTCTGTAAGAAGATTCACAAAGTATGTATGTCAGTAAAATACCCAAAGACTCCAAAACTAGTGTTAACGGTGCACATAATAGTTCCACGGCAATTAATCCATCAACAAAATCATCTATATAAGTTATTAGATAATTACCTCAGCTCACCTTGGTACGAATAGCAGCTTCGAGTACAGGGCATTTCTCTGTCTGTTGGAAAGGCCCTGCAGTGTGAACTACAAGATCTACATCTGCAAAGAATTCAGCTAATACTCAATACTAAGCAATTACCGATAATGCTAAACTGAACACTAATAGTAGTACATACATAGACAAACTCACACGCCACTTGTTACACATAACTACCAAAAATCAATGACAATAAAACTATAAGGCAAAATTGCTAACCGTCTCGGAAATCGAAACAATTCCTAAAAATGATCAAGAAATCACCTATTCACCTCAACAACAGCTTTTCCATCTTTAAATTCAAGCAGCTACTAATTTGGCATATAAGAATGAAATTTCTACTAAGCTAATTGCTAAATTCCAAATTACACTTATTATTTAGTGCAAGTCTAAATTCAATTGAGCAGTAACTCTGAAGGTTGATTACAGCTATCATAATTTAAATTAAAGATATATATTTAAAAAAGAAATACCTTGTAAAGCATTTTCTAAAGCTTCAACATTATCAATATCAACCTCAACAAATTCCGATTTTTCCCCCAGATTTTTCACCATTGCTGCTCCTCTCTCCCTAAAAAATCAAAATCATAAAACCCTAATATTTAAACAAATTAAATCACATTAACAATAAAAATTGAAATTAAAAGAGGAAAAGAAATAACACCGATTTCGACCGCCGACAACAATTTGAAGTTGTGGAGAAATCTTCGAAAGTGCAATTGCAGTAGAACCACCAACTCTTCCGGTACCTCCCAAAATCAAAACCCTAGCATTTCGAATTTTGTCGTCGAAATCGATTTTAGGGTTCGGAATTTCTCTCTCCCTCACAGAGCTCGAAACCACCTTTAATGGAGATTTCAAGTGAAGCAGCATACTAACTCCCGCCATATTTTTATCTCTCCTATGAAATCAATGGTGTTTTGACGGTTAAAGTTGATAAGAGTACAGCTGATGATTACAACGTAGTTAACATTTGGATAATTGTTGTTGATTGACGTGGCAAATTTTAGAATGGAAGTTTGATTTTGTACGCATGTCAAAATGCATGTATATTTGTCCTTTTAATGAAGCGCGAAATGTTTGAGTCAGAAACTGGTGTACTACATATGTTGTATGTGTCACCTGATTTAAGCTATGTTCTCGTCAACTTATTTTTGTTTATTTGAATTTATTTTTGTTGAACTGAACTTATTTTTGCTGAAATCATTAATAATTTATTAAACATTGAAACTTATTTTGTAAAATGAAAAATTAAAAATAATTTACTTTATTGATGAAATGGATCAATAATATTCAATGGCGTATTATAGTACACAAGTTTGGGACAGTAGATTTTTTTCGAAATGTTTTAGGTTCGATATGAGAAAATTTTATGTGTATATACAACAATACAAGTGTTTCCTAATATCCAAGAGTTAAGTAGCTGACTTATTACCCTCCCAAAACTCAATTCACATACCTAAATTACATTGTTATATTTTTGACTTTCATGAAAAAAAACAGTACTTTTGCTCTCCCGATAACGAGTTATTAATTCTCCGGCATTTCTTCAACTATTAAAAGACATTCCCTTGATCCAAGGGTTTTCAAGACCCTAAAAAAACTTGACTTACAACCTCTGTTTCAAGAAACCAAAGGAAAAAGGAAGGTGATGGAAAATCATTTTCCGGAAAAGAGTAACACAAAAGCTGTCTCTAAACAGCAGTCAGTGCAATAAGAAAATTTAGTAAAACAGCAGTAACAATACAAGTAACCCGTTGATGTAAACAACAGTCGGTGAAATAAGATGATGTAATAAAACAACAGTAACCAAGCAATACATAAATAGGTGTGATCCATGTTTATAGCTAAGATAATAGGCACAACAAAACTTAAAAACCAAATAGAAAACCAAAATTGAAAGGACTTCAACAAGCACCTACAAAAATGCAACTTAACGCCTATCTGTTTTACCAGTGCCGCGTTTCCCAGAAAATAGATGCTTAGGTTTGAGATTAGGAATGACTCTATCTGCTTCTCCCTTGTGTGCACTCTTGTTCCTCTTCTTAGAAGATTTCTTGGCGAGCTTAATAGCCTTGCCCTTCTGGATTGAGTCCTTCAACCCTTCTCCTGGAATAACTTCAGTTGGTGGTCGTGATTTCGACCTGGACCTAGATCGAGACATAGCTCGTTGTTTCTTATTCGATTGCTCACCATCCATATCCATGGCATCACCTTCTCCACCCACTTCAGGTGACCTTTGCCTCTTTCGGCCCCTTGACTTGCTACGGGCTCTCTCTATTGCTGCAGAAGGATCAAGACCCAATTTTGATAACTGCCTACCCATTCTCTCAGTTGTAAACTTTTTGTCCTTGTCAAACTTCCTTGGAACCATAGACCTTCTCCCAGCAGTGGTCTTCTTCATCCTATGTTCTTGGATGAGCAAGCTTTTCTTTCTCCGAATCTCTGCCAGTGCCTCTTTCTCTTCTGGTGTCAATTCCTCACCGTCCATCTCAAATTCTTCTTCAGCCTCATCTGCAAGACGGATTCCCTCTTCTCTCTCCAGTTCTTCGAGCCTATGCAGGATATCAGGATCGACAAAATCATAGATATTATGCCCGTCGAGAAATTCTGGCATAACGTCCTCTTTCCATTCATCATTCGCTAAGATATAATGCTTCTTCAAGCTGGCAGAGTATACCCCAGCACCACCATTCTCTTCCTCTATATCCCTTTCGGTTTTCCTCTTTTCTTGCTCTGCTGCCTCCTTAGCCTTAGCTTCCAGAACCCCTGGAGGAATACACGGTGGCCGTTCCTTCTGGTCTCGGGGCTTCGGCATCGCCACATGGAAACGATTTAAGCAATCATTAATCTTCTTAGACTTCATTTTCAGTTCAACCCTCTGATCTAACAACCTATCACAAGCTGCATTCTTAACTGCAATAACACCTTCCTCAGTCAGAGTACTCATAGTTAACAGAACCCCCTCATCAGTCGCCTCACCTCCCTGACCTATAACTGTTTTCAGAGCCTCAGCTTTCATTTCCATGACCAGCTTCTTGTCTTCCTCAGGAACACCGTCAAGTGACTGCAAATCAGTCTTATTGCACACTATGATCAATGGCTTGTTCATGAAAAGAGATTTGATGCTGTGAAATAGAGCAGCTTGTTGAGCAATTGTATAACCACATGATCCAGAGATGTCTAAGAAGAAAAGAACAGCAGCTCGCAAATGTGCCAGAGCAGTAATACTGCACATCTCAATAATATTCCTATCTTCAAATGGTCGGTCCAGAATTCCTGGGGTATCTATCACTTGATACCGCAAATACTTATAATCTGTATGGCCCACAAAAAGTGATTTAGTTGTGAATGCATATGGCTGGACATCTACATCAGCCCTAGTGATCTTATTCATGAACGAACTTTTCCCAACATTGGGATAGCCACAAATCAATATAGTTCTTGTATTAGGGTCAATAGAAGGCAACCTCGCCATGTGTTGTCTCACCTGCTCAAGATAAGCTAAACTAGGACCAATTCGCTTGGTCACTGTACACATTCTACCAAGAGCAGCAACCTTAAGACACTTACATCTGTATAGTGAATCACCATACTTCAACAGCTTAACGTAATCCTTGGCAATCTTCGAGATCAGGTTTCTTGCAGTATTAATCTGCCCAAGGGCAAGCTTGTAGTGATCCTTATTGTAGAGGACATGAAGTAGGTCTCCATAAAAAGGGTGGATATCACCAAGCCTCGGAAACTCTTCAATAATGGCAGAAAGCTTCTCATAAAAATTCTGCTGTGTGTATTTCACTTTCCTCATATAAAACTGTCGAAGACGAGAGATAGCATAACCTTTGTGGACAACTGTTGGGGTTTGCCTTTGAGTTCGCGATAGAACAATGTCTATCATTTCCTTCCCATTGGGAACAACAGTAATTTTCTTAAGGTTATACTGCACCATCTTTACAATTTACCGATCAACCCTGAAAGAAAAAAAACACAGTCACATGACAGTAAATTCAAACCAAATTGCTCCACAGAACAAGAATAGGCAACACAGAACATAAGAACCAATATTCGGCATAATTCATTAAAATGGCTTTATCATAAGAATGAAAACAGAACACAATAACAAATTCTTAGAATAACTTATTAGAATTGCTTTCTTACTGAGTTGTAATAAGAAAACATTTTAAGAAACATTAATGTAAAACAGTTCATGCAACTGGTGGGAAGGGGTTAGAAAGGATATGTTTATATTTACAAGAGAATGACGTTCTCGATCGCAGGGGATGGAGGAGGAAAAGTTATGCGGATGACCACATGGAATGATTAATTGTGGTTTCATGTAGCCAACACCAATATTGAGATTGAGGGTTTAATGTAAGACAGTCTTCGGATATGATCAATAGTTCAACACGTATAAACAGTACACTATTAGCATATGAATTATACCAATTCCATAACAAACTAATTGCAGTAATTTGACATTTTTCAGCTCTACTTTATATCAAATCGTTGCTACTAATATGTTACGAGGTAGAACAACATTGGTGAATTTGTACAAAACATTGAACACAAATTCATGCAAAAAAGCTAAACTACTACTACAGCAATGAACTCAATCATATAATATAAATAAAAAAAAAACAATCAGAAATCTCAATCAACGAGTTCGAATTTAACAATTGACTAATTAATTCACTAAATAACTAAGAAGATAACAGGAGAAAAATCAAAATTTAATTGAGCTACAAACAATTTGAATTAACAATACACAGCAATAATAACAACGACTCAATTAATAAATCAATTTTACGCATATCTCAAAACCTTAATTTATGTAAATTAAACTAATTTGAAGAGTTATTAACCCTAATTTTAACAAATTAACACATGAGTATACGAATTAAAATTTGGTGGTTGCAAAACATAAGTAAAATTAGGGCAAAACAAAATCAAAAATAATTGGAGAGTGAAACGACGACGTACCTGATTGAAAGTTGCCGACTTTCGAGATCCCGAAGTCGGAAGAGAGAAAGCGTCTACAGAGTAGAAGCAAGAAGTAAGGATTTGGGGATTTTTGTTAAGCCTCAGTTTTTCTTTAGGGTTTAAGCAGGGGTCGATTTGGGTTGTTGGGCTTTTTTTTTGTTTGGGTTATTTGGTTATATTCGGGTCAAGTTCTTCCTTTGGATATCGGCCCATATTGAGGCACAATAAATTCTTTGTGGAGTTGGGCCTTATTGATTGATGTGGATTGAATGTTTGATGCTCATACGAATTTCTAAGAAATAGTAGGAGATGTTATATGGTACATTTTTCTGTTTAATTGTACTTAGCAAAATACAATGGGTAGTATAATGTACATAGTTGTGGATTAATAAATTGTGATTTATTTCACCAAGATAACACCTCAATTAGTGTTTTGCTTGAAGTTAACACAAGCACAAACATGATGCACTAAATTTGTTTCAAATAATAGTAAAATTCATGTAGATTTTAAGTATGTGTTTTCTCACAAGGAACTAATAGCTAAAAAATAATAAAACAACTTATAGTTTGTTTTCATGCAAATGCTCCGGAAATCCATTAGCCCATCATTGGATCCATGTGTTCTTAAATTATTATTTGAAAAAAAAATACTCCTTTTTAGGTAGGAAAATGTTATACATATCCCTTAATGCCTACATATAAAGAGCTATAAATGAAAATATCATTTGAGATAAAACATTCATGATATGGTTCAATGCATGATTTTGTCATGAATCCCCAAATTGTACTCTTCAAAGCTATGCGTGGAACACATTAACACGAATCAAATAAAATACTACTCCCTCTGTTCCCTTTTGTTTGATACGTTTTGACTTGCACATATGTCAATACATTTGTTTGACCTTAAATATCTTTTATTATGTATATGTAAAAATTATAATAATTGGATGTAAATAGCATACTCAATAGGACGAATCAAACAAAATCTCATATAACTATATTATATTTTATATATTAATAGTAATTTAGAAGATTCTATGAATAGTGCCAAGATTCCAAACGTATCAAACATTTAGGAACGGAGGGAGTAAATACCATATAACTATGGGCTTGTTCATTCCAGCTTAATTTCAGTTTATTTTAGCTCCAATCAATTCATTGTCGTTTAGTTCAACTCCAATTATTTTAGTTCAAGCTCGGTTCATAATTTCCTTCTCTCATAAACAGTTTAATTTAACTCCAATCAATTCATTTCAGTTCACTTGTTTTCAGTAAATAAGAACATATCCTATTTCTATGAGTAATTAGAGTGCTAAGTGTGTTAAGAGAGTAGTAAAAAAAAAATCAAAAACATTGCAATTGAAAAATAGAGGAGAGAAAAAAGAAAGGGAAGGGAGATCATCTTAGGGGAGTGTAGTAGAGAAGGTGGGGCGAGTGGCCCAGCCCAAAATTGTAGGGTGAGGAAAAAGCACGTGGTCAACCATCTACAATCAACAAAAATTAAAGTAAAGGGTGCCCCCAAATATATTTTTCATAGCATGCGGAAAATCGTATAAGCCTGTACATTATTTAATTTATTTGTGTGTTGGTCCCCCTTTCATGGAATTTGGTTTTTTTTTTTTTTTATTCAGCAAATATTTGAAATAAAGAAGGGCATTTTAGTAACTACGTCACCTGCGATATTAGTGGCATGCAAATGCTAGTAAAAATCAACAAAATATGGAAACTATGGTCCCCTATTAATATTAAGTTAAGTTAGCTGGCAAATCCCCGCGTATTTTATTTTGATATACGGAGTAATGTTGTAACGTGTCAAGTCCACAACTCTTGCCTTGTCCTTTTTCTAACTTTTCGTTGTATTATTAATTTTATTATAATTTAGATTATTCCTTATATTATATCAGTGCAAAATATCGATTATTTTAGTAGGTCATAATTTATGATGTATTATACGGTAGTTTTTAGATGAAAACTTTTACAAAGTGTTCTTAAGCACGCAACACCTCAGTCACTTCTATATATATCCATGTAAAAGTTAGTTACAAATTACAATAAGACTTTGTTTTGTATTCTGTATATAACTAAGGTGTTTATTGATTTTTCATCTGCTATACATCAAATTGTATTTGTTTTTATGATGTATATCATCTACTGTATAATCTAGCTAAGTCATCCCAATATCCCATATGACCATAAACGTACTCAGAGGCGGATTTAGGTATTACTCTAAGTGGGATCAAATTAAATTGATATATTTTTAATGGGTTCAAATAGTTAATTTTTATAACAAAATAATATCGAGTTACTAAAATGAAAAGTGATATATATAGCTCTAAAAGCCTATGAATAAGAAGCTTAATGTGGAAATAAAATGTTAAATTAAGCATTAATCATCTCAAATGTCGTGAAATTTTGCCATAAATTCTTAAATTGTTTCTATTTTGAGAAACGAATTTAATACTTATATATAACCCTTAAGGTTATAAATATCATTTCGCTACTAAAATTCATAAGAAATACTTTTATAATTTCATATATAAGCGGGATCAATTGATATCCAATCTCAAAATATAGGTCTGCCCTTGTATGTACTATATAGTACTCCGTAGCACTAAACAAGCAAATGATTCAAATATAGCAAGTGAATAGCATGTCGGCTAACAGAAGAGAAGTAAATATCAAAACTACTCGTAGAAAACATACGTCAATCAAAATCGATAGATGAAGGTTTTCACTAGTCTATTGAACAAGTAGACAAACCGGCCATAAATATTGTGTAGAAATTTAAAAAAAAAAAAAAAAAAAATCAGCAAATATCCTATGAATTAACTACTGACATTACAACCAATTTACAAATTAGTGGAGCCTCCTCAATATATTTCATTCAATTCAACAGTAAAATCTTTAAAACAAAAAGAGGATGAAAAAAAAAGAAAACATTTGTTAACAAACACATATATTGGGGTATGAGCTTACACCAGCTGTATATTTGTAAAGGTTCACGAGGTGAGAAAATAAAGGAATGAGCTGGATTTTCTCTTTTGCTGCTCTTATGGATTGGGCCCCACTTGTGTGTGTTACATGACAATCTCACTTCCTAACTGTCTAACTTATAAAGCCCAATTTCTTCTATTCACGTTCTTAAACCCCTTCCTCATGCATGTATGGCAAAACTTGATTTCATGCAATTGCCAATCGAGTGATCATGGCATAGATACATATATATTTTGTTATATGAGAATATATCGATATGGTATCTCTAACATGTCATGTTAACGTTTCAGATTTTCAACTATTCTTCGTGAGTAGACTGAGTAATGAGTACTAATTAAAAAAGGTGGTGATGATAAAACCATTTCTCGGAAGATAATATAATTCATGTATAGATTATAAAATGTCATGTTAACGTTTCAGATTTTCAACTATTCTTCAAGGGTAGACTGAGTAATGAATATTAAAAAAAGTGGTGATGGTAAAACCATTTCTTGGTAATTCATGTATAGACTATAAAATTATTTTTTTTATAAACCTCTAATGAAGATAATGTTATACTATTCCTTGATATGATTTATGAAAATCTGCTATTTGTACAATAGAAATCACACATTGCATAGAAGTGTGGACGGGTATAAGACTTTTCTTGGAAAATATTGTACAAGTTCCTAGCTCGAAAAGGTACTTTGATTATTATGAGGTTAGGGATAGATGTTAATCCATTATTGTTGCTTTTGTTAATAGATAAAAAAGAGTGAGCTAGAGAAAATGATGGGAGCAACTGGATATTAGCAAAATTGGGAGACATTAACATCTTTCAATAGAGACTAGACCATAGCAATCTAATTATGGAGATTTTTTTTGGATACCTTTTCGTTGGTCGGTTGCTTTGGTAGGCTGATTTGAATGCTAACCTTTGTTTTTCAAATTTGAAGTTATGTCTTAATTAGGTTCTAATTAGTAATTATGCAGGGTGATTTTATTAATTAACACACACAATAATGTACTGTAGAAGTATTGTGTGATATTGTGACAGAACATAGTAAACTAGTAAATGAATAAATAGTAACATTTACATACATTTATATATGAGATTTAAAGAATTGGAAGGATTGAATTTTATGAAAGTGACTTTGTGAGGAGAAGATGAAAATTATGGATTGTTTATCGTCCTCATTTGACCCCGATGTAAAAAGTTCATTATAATACACTATAAAGTTGTCCATCACCCTCGATATCTAGCTAGCAATTTCGATTCTCTTGTTTTAATGTGAAGTCGTAAGCACCAAAGGTACCCAAAAAAAAAAAAGGTTGAATTACATGGTATATGAAATTTATTTTGGTATAAATTATGGTATGAGTATAGTCAACTTATTTAATATATGTAACAATGAATCATGTATGGAGATTTATAAATCTATGTACGGATTGAGTAATATGTAGTACGGAGTATAATTTAAGAGTGTTTTGATGAGTTTACTACACCTTAGCAAATGACTTGGAAAGTCTTCCATAATACATATTTCGATTTTGGACCATCATTAAGCTGGAAAGTCCTATAACAAATGAGTCATATATATAATTGTATCCCAAATTCAGTTATAGACGGTTGTTGGACATTTTGACTTCGATCAACTACTTATTAAACCTTTTTATAATCTATAATTTATAAGTTGACACATAGTTCATAATTTCTAATAGTATGCCTAAAAACTAACAAAGGCGTTGGTAGCAAAACGCTAATAAAAAATCATCTAATTAAGTTAGCTAAGCATGCCCAATTAAATATAAACCTTAATAATTAAGTGTACATCATATCAATCACTTATTGGTTAGATCTCTTTCGCTTACCTCCACTAATTGTACTTTATCTCATGCCATACAAATTAAAACCTGTCTTCGTCATCTCAGCTTATTATGCATCAAAAAGAAACTCAATTATTATTAATCTAATTATTTTGCTTCGTGACATAAAAAAATCACTTAGGGAGAGGGCAACCAATAAAGTTGACGTAATAAATAGTCAACTAATTATACACCATTGAGGGGTTTTAAATTATCAAATTTATCACATTGATAAATTTAGAAAAGTATATCAAATAAGTATGAAGCTAATAAATAAGTAATAGTAGTAGGACTTTTACATTTCTTGTACGAGACCTCTTATATGTGAGTATTTATTACTAAATTTATAACATTAATAAATTTAGAATTTCCTTACACTATTTATACAAGACAATAGCGTAAAAATTTGCCTCTTAATTCTTGTTGCTTTTAACAAGTCAAAATGCTCATTAATCGTAGGGTTTCTTTACTTCAATTGAACTGAAATTTTTTATGGAGGATTAATGAATAGCAAAATAAAAGAAAATTGAACTGCACTGAATTGAATGGAGCTAATTAAACTGAACTCAACTGATTTTAAGCTGAAGTAAACAGACTCTTAGATTATTCATGTCTTTTTCATTATACCTTTTGTTTCCCACTTTTGTAATGCATAACTTTAATTTGAACACTTCTTATATTTCCTAACTATGAATTATGATTCACTAACAAACACCATTTAGTATAATAAATAAATTTATATTTTTTCTATGACGAGTCTTTACTAAAATGACTAGTTTGATAAAAGTATTTACCATAAGAACTATTTTTAAAATGTATTTTCCAAACTAGCCATAATATAATTAACCATTAGTAAATTTTAAACTTTACAGCTAATTAAATTTTTTTTTTTGGCTTTAACAAAAAAAATTAAAATCCACTAGTTAATTATTATTCTATTGGTGAAATAAGTATTACACGTAATGTTTGATGAAATGCCCAAAAGAAATTTGATACTTCAACGTGCTCCAAAGGTAATCAAAGTTAAAGAAATCAAACTAATCAAAGAAATTATCATGCTCCAAAGCCTAGTATGATGTTCATCTATCTCGAATAATTACAATCATGAATATATTTTTTTAGAGCGAGAAATCATATGTTTATTTGCACTAAATTAACAAAATCATAATTTTTAATATGAAAAAAAATCAATAATTTTGTCCATTTAAAAAACAAATAATTTTTTTCCAATCAAGAACACAATTGAAGCAAATAAACAATACAAATAAAATAAAATTAGATGAAAATCACGAGCAAAAAACGAATAACCTTTAATATTAATCAAAGATAAAATAAAAATGGGAAATTGGAGTAATTGAAAACTCACGGCAAACAAGCTACTCATGAAATTATATCAGAAAATGTGTTAAATACGGGTCTGGGCCGCACCCGTCAGCGAGAGAGTCCACCTTACAAAGCTTTGGAGGTTCCATCTTAAAACCATATGGCAATAAGGGGAGTAGCTCCTCAACCTTATAAAGTGGTAACCCCTCTCTCAATTCATCGACGTGGGACACTCACATGTGGACTTCAACAAAATGGATTAGTTAAAACCCTCATAAAACAAATTTCCGGAGTGAAAATATTCGTGTTGATTCGTTTTTTTTTATTTTTTAATTTACCATCTTGTTTTAGAAAAAAAAAATATCTCCTTAACATTTATGTTTTTTTCATGTTTGTATAAATAATATTCACATATCTTTTAATACATTTGATCAATGTAATAGCTAGTTTGGGAATTAGATTTGAAAATTAGCCATATTGGTAAATATTTTGGCTAAACTAACTAGCCATTTTGACAAAATATCCGAGGAGTTCCACTACCTTTGGTGAGTGGAATAGTTTTTCATACGAGTTTGCATGGAACCATGAATACCTCAACAGGCAGCATCCCTCCCTATTAGGGAATTTTCTTTCCAAAGACTCGAAATCAAAGGAGTAACAAATCATGATCTCAACCTTAGTTTGTATATATGATAAATCAAAACACATGCATGATTCAATAATAATATTAGCAAGTTCAATATAACGTACAACACTTAGGGCCTGTTTAATAATTCAGCTTAAAATCAGTTCAATTTAGCTCAGATCAGTTTAATCCAGTTCAGTTCAGCTCCGTTCAGTTCAGTTCAGCTCTTCTTTTATTTTGCTACTCGCCTACTCATTAATCCTTCATAAAAAACTTTCAGTTCAGTTCAGTTCATCTCCAACTAATTCAGCTCAGCTCAGTTCAGTTCACTTCAGTTGTTTTCAGTAGAAGTAAACAGGCCCTTACATTCGTAACATGCATGTGTCTTATTCACTTGTTCATGAGATCTTAAGATTCTCAACTCTCGAAGCTCCACTCTCAAGACCTACTCCTCTTCATTTAGAAAATGAAAGCTCAAGGTATGTATCGGGACATGAAATTTTATATAAGGTACCTGATAATTACATATTTACATGAGTTAGTTGTCCTTGTCCCTCTATATTTTAGTTTCAATCCCAAATGCGCTAGTAAATGTTGGTACTATCATCTTAATAAGTTGCAATAGACTATTTAAACCAAACATAGTCGATTCAAATGGTAAACAGTTATGAATCGCTTAATGATTGAGGATCAAGTATGAGCCCTATATCGTATGCAAAAAAAAAAAAAAGGGAGATTCACCTAATACAATTAGAACCGAATTCAAACATATTCAAAAGATAATAACCTCAACAAACTGAGTAGACATGCTAAAAAAAACAAGACTATTTATTATTAACTATGGCTTTTAATTAATTGACCACGCACGTATAGTAAAAACAAGCCTCTTATTTAATTTTGAACTTGTACTCTAAAAAAACTAAGGTCAATTCAGCCGACCTATTTATTAATTTACACCGTATTAAGATAAGATATAAACATGAGTTATGCTAACCCACTAACAATCAAGGGAATAATGACTTATGCTTTAACCGTTGTAAAAATATCAGTATTATAGGGTAATAAATGGAAAATTGAATACATTTATATATTTCATGTAAAAGATCAGAACTGATAACTAATTATGTTACCGATATGAGTAATATAGACTAGTTAAGCAATTCTAAAATTCTTGTTAATTATATGTTCGTTGGCAGTTTACAAGAAATTGCAATGAGGATAAATTAGGTAAAATTATGATTAAAAGGGAAACTGGTACCCCAAACTACTTTAAAATTATATATGATTCTAAAATTCTTGTTAAAATTCTTATATATCATCATCTTTAAAAAACAAAAGCGAAACTGGTACCCCAAACTACTTTCATAGTTTCAAATGATCAATATACACGAGCATTTGTCAAAATTGTAGTTAAATAAATTAATACTGACAAGTTGCTAAAATTAAGTTGAATTTACATGGAGAGCTTGACAATATCTTTAGTTTCTTAGATTCACATAAATTGAAAATTGATTAATCAGCTAGTAATCCAAGTAGTCAATGAGACTAAAAGGCTGATAGGCTACAATAGACAACTGAGCACAACTGCACAACCACACAGTTATAAATAAAACGTTGTTAGCTATTTAAATTATCTAATTGCCTATTCCATCTTATTACCCGTCTTTGTTGCTCCATAGCACCAGAGACAATAATTGCTCTGCTCTATCTTTACCCTGGCCTTTTATAAAAAAAAAATTATTATAATAAGATAATATTAGACTTGGATTACATGCGTACAACCCTATTGACATTATCGAAACTAAATCTTGTGGGTCATGGATTGTGTACCACAAAGCTAATTAACTCTTATTATTCCTCTTGCGCATTAACTCTAATTCAAAATAATTACAATAAACTTTCTTAACTTTTTAATACTCACGTATAATGTTGTTGCATACATTTTGAACTAAAATAAATTGCCTTATTCCTTGTAGATATACAAGTACTTCATTCGTATATGACTAACTAAGCTACTCCCTAATTAGGTAGCTACTGAACAGACATATAATCATGCACAATTCACAATGCAAGCTAACTTTTTTGCATAAATTATCACCTTACTCTTACACATTCGTTTATAATTATGGCAAGTTTCACTAACATGTACATATATATTGATTAAGAAGGTGTCTAATGATTTGGCGTAGTTGTTTGGGGGACAAACTGACAAAATATAAGGCAAACCACTTATATTATGCATGAAGTATAAGCAACAAGTTAGTCATAGAGTTATAATTTTTACCCATATGCAGCAGGCATTCTCGTATGAATGATTTAAATGTGTATGTAGGCTAATAGCTAGACTTTTGTAATGAATGCTTAAAAGTTAGTTTGCATAATAATTATCATACTCGTATGTTTTCTATATGACTAAATCACTGATCACCTATCATAACGGTTGTCTGTTATGTACTAGACTACTAGGCACTAGCTACTTCCTACATTGCTTTTCAATGTTTTCATTGGTTCATTTTCTGCTCACATGCCACTTTGTTCTTGTTTTAATGGGTGATTATACATTTAATCTAAACACAATCCTCCATCCACCATAGAACATCTTACAAAAAGTCAACTAGTCAAATCTACCGAATCTTTACACTCCTTTTTAACATGGTATCAGAGTCAAGCTTACGACTTTGGGCTTTTAAATTTTTAATTGGCTATTACTCTGGATTAACTTAACTAGATGACACGTGTAAAAAGAAGTGTTGATAAAACTACTTCAATACACGATATGCAAACAAAAAAAGATATTAAATGTGAAGGGAGTGTTGAAGCCCACATATGAGTGTCCTTCATTGATAATTAAAATGAGGGAGAGTCCATTTTATAAGGCTGATACTCCTAAGCCTTATAAAGTAAACTCTTTCTCGCTAACAGGTACGACTCAAATTCGTATTTAGCAAAGGATAATACTCTTTATATATTATGTCTTTTAAAAATAAAAATGTAACAAGTAATAGAATTGTGATAGAGACTACTAGTTGAAGGGACTATTACTTAAGAGTGCATGTATACGACTATATGCTTAAAGACAATCCATTCATTCGTTTTTACATTCTCATTAAAAAAAATTATACAATACACAAAGGGCTATATATAAGAAGTTAATTAAAAATCACAAAAAATGTGAAGTAATTACCCAAATGCTCGAGTCAAATGATCCATATATATTTGTTTTGTCATAGATCGGTTCACAACTTAATTTATTTAGAATGTAAGATGGAATTCTGTTTCCATTTTTCTAGAGGAGTTATGTAATTATGTAAGATTAGAATTAAAAAAAAAATAGAATTAAGCAATAAAGCTCACCTAAAATGAACATAATTAGCCGTTGGGCATGTGAGGCATTTATCATTTAGTTTTAGGGTCAAGTGAAGTCAAACAAAATTAGCGACTGTGGTTGAAAAGGATAGGGAAATGTGGCGGGAAAGTTCGATTGTCATTAAAATAATCCGTTATGGGCGGTTAATCAGTGGAATATTCTTCATGTTCAACTGTCATTAGATGACTTTAAATATTCAGTCAAAAGCTACATTAACTGTATAGTCCGACCGTACATTGTTATTTCTCACTACTTTATACGTTAAGATATTACGAGTACTTATTATTATAATACGGAGTACCTCTTACGAGTAATAATAATTTAATTAACTACTCTAATTATAATTAACACGTATAGTATGCAACATAGATGGCCATCTTGTTTGAAGGGACAACATGATATCAAATTATCAATCATATAATATACGAAGTAACATATTAAAAAAATAGTTTGTAGGTACTTTTGATTTTGGTTAGTTGATTATCATTATTATTGCATGCTTTTAGACGTGGTAGATGTAAATTTGTGACAAAGATATACAACTATGCAAACATCTACTATATGCATGCCCTAAAAATTAAAGAATGATTCGTGGCCTTCTTTGCGAAAGCTAATAAGGAGTACTTCGTATATATTTAAGTTCTAAAGTATAATTAAGGTCATCTCATTTAATCATGTTGATCCAAGAGGTTGTATATTGACATAATACGGAGTACGTTCATATGTAGTTGTATATTGTTATTTTTAATAAGGAGTAATAATATTAAATAAATAATAAGGAAAATAATATTTATAACTAAGGAATATGGATAAGTATCAAATTCATTTCTCAAAATAAAAATGATTTAAGAATTCATAGCAAAATTTCACGCCATTTGAGATAGTTAATGCTTGATTTAACTTTTTACTTGCACTTTTAGCTTCTTATACATAACCCTTATTATTAATAATAATATATATGAGTAATAAATAATAATATGTATTGGCATACTGATATGCATGTTGTGATTTGCAATATGTGTACACTTTTTTTAATTATTTAAAATGGCAAACCTTATGAGTTTAAAATTGTGGTTCAATACTAATATATTATGAATATATATTCATTTCTTCGTGATCGCACCAATGGTCACACTCATAATTAAGAAGGGGGTCGATCATATTTAATTCAACGTCAATATTATAGTAGTTGATGATTTACCAATTACTACCTCTTTTGCTTAATTTTTGCAATATGGGCTCACTTTTTACGAGAGTTTGTAATATAAATGTTGCAAACATTAAGGGACGGAGGGAGTATCATTATTTTTTTTTTGTTTTTTTATACATGTGTGGAATTGTGCAAAAACTTGTTCTAAATTCATTGTGTTTATTATATACCAAATTACCAAGTATATGAAGAACTTTCAAAAATTTATAAATTATTATAAGTTTGCAAACAAAACTTAAAAGACGTATGTTTGCTGCTAATAATATGTGTATGTATTTGTTATAAGGATTATAGTACTTCTTTCAAAGTATTAATTCATAATGAAAATAACCGTTAATAGCTCAGTTGGTTATGACTTTCAGTATGATAGTTTATAGTATCCACGTATAATGGTTTCTTGAAAGAACTCGCTTGCAAATACGGGAAAAAATGCCAAGCGATGACCTACGAGCTCAATCATTGTAGAACAAAATTAGAACTTATAGTCTTATATGGCCAATCCCACGTTGATGCACACCCAAAACCTTATTTCGTAGCATAAAAAAAATCACTTCTTGCATGTTCAATTAAGTGTTCGTCTGTTCCATACCCAAAACCATAGAAACTAGTCGTACACCCTAATATTACCAATTAATCTACGATTGTGAAATAATTAGTTTGTAATTGATACTCCGTAGTACATATATTCTAGGACTTTTAGAATCAATATGACCGTACGATTGGGAATTTGGGATAGGGGTAGCTTTGAAATTTTGGGACTTAAAGGAATAAAAGCTTTAAAAAAAAAAAAAAAAAAAAATTAGTAGCGTATTGGAGTTTAAGCCGCCGTACTATTGCCAGCTGTCTCCCGCTATTTCCAGCTATGTCCCGCCTTCCACATTGTTTTTCCTTTTTATTTTTTTAGACTTGTACTC
>PYUH01003976.1:891501-911155 GCA_016808085.1 Suaeda aralocaspica
AAAAAAAAAAAAAAAAAAAAAAAAAAAAAAAGCCAAAATAAAGAGGGGCAAAAGAGTAAATTCATAAAGGTTATAAGTAACTATCGGTTCGCTTTCCAACACTACTTAGCGCAACCCAAGTCCATCCTTCGCTCTCCTTTTTCCCCTTCTCTTTCTCTCTCTTTAAATATTTAATTTCTCTTTTTCTCTCTATCTTTCTTTTTCCTTTTCTTTTTATTTAATTTTAATTTATTTTATTTGATTTTTCTCTGGAACATTTCGTCGAGCAGGTGGCATACATCGCCGGAAAACCACCGTAAAAACCCAAAACCATCGAAAACTAATTCATACCCACTTCACAACTCATCATTTCAGATCACCCCAGTTCAAAAACGCCGTCGTTTCACCCCTCCAAATATGAGAAAGAAGGGATTTTTATTATTTCCAAGGTTTTGAATTAATATTAAAATTAAAACTAAATAACAACAAAAAGTTAAAAAAAAAGAAGAAATGGGGAAAGTGGGGTTTGGAATAGCGGTGGGAATAGCGGTGGTGACGTGTGTGGTGGCGGCGGGAGTAGTGGGGAAGAGGGTAAGAAGTAGAAGAAAGTGGAGAAAAGTAATGGAAGTTTTGAAAGAATTAGAACAAGGTTGTGGGACCCCTGTAAATAGATTGAAACAAGTTGTTGATGCTATGGCTGTTGAGATGCATGCTGGTTTAGCCTCTGAAGGTGGTTCTAAGCTTAAAATGTTGCTCACTTTTGTTGATAAACTCCCCAATGGGTATATTTTTCTCTACTTTTTTTTTTTCAATCAAATTTTGTATATATATTTTTTTATTTGTTTGATGATTTTAATTTCATTTAATTGATGATTGATGAATTGATGATGATGAATGATGGTGATGGTGGTATTTTATGTCATTGAATCATTGATTGTGCATAAAAAAGTGGTTGTTTTTTTGATTGGGAGGAATGTGTTACATTTGGACCGTTTGGTTGGAATCTTGATTGAGAATGTATCAAAAGTTGAATCATTGGTGTTTTTTTATTTTTGGGGGTGTTTGGAAAGTAAATTTCATGTAAATTTGATGTTTTTATTTTTTATACATTGGTTGGTTGATCACATTGTATATTTGGTTTGATTTGTTGGTGATTATGTTTTTGTTTTATCAAACTTTTTTTTAAAGTTTTAATTATGATGTAAAAATGTGTTCTTTTTTTTTTTCTTGGGTATTGTTGTTTGAACATTCAATCTTGGTAATGTGGGTGTTTGAGATCTAATTTAAGTAAAAAAAAAAAAAAATTGAACTTGAGGAAATGTTGATGATGGTTAATGTATGGGGTTGGTGAAGTCCCACTAAAATGGTTTTAAAATGTGAAAAAAAAAAGATATTTCCAAAATGTTTTGCATTCTGTTTGTTCTCTGATTAATAATGTACTATATTCTAAGGTAAAACTGTTGTTTTCACTGTTCATATTTTCTTCTTGGTTTGATACCATATGTGTATAAGTCAAATGTTTTGGATGCATTTGGCGGATTCTTTGAGTTCTTGGTTTTTCATGCTAATGTTAATTGTTACAGTATATGAACATTTAATGGGGCATATAATATTTGTCAAAGTCTAGGTTTTCAACTGTGTTTGTTGTGTCTTTTATGAATTTTATTTTGTTGAATCATTCAAGAATGGTATACTATGCATCTTGTTTTAGGCTAGCCGTAGGCGAATTGGCAATGCTAAGTTTTTTTTGTGAAGATCGTGAGTACACTTGATTTTATATATGTTTTTGGTGCGACTGAGCTACAAGGGCAATGTGCATCGGCATGCTTGATGGTTGATGTAAATTACTGTGTATTTTGGTTCTTTTTGGAATGATATGTGCTATGTTTGGCCATTGAGTGGGTAGCAACTGTATTGTAATTTGGAATGTGGGAAACCTTTTACATGTATACATCTAAGGCTTTTTAAACTGTTTTTTTTTTTTTTTTTTTTTTTTAAAAAACCTTTTTGGTCTTTGTTTCAGTGCGTTGTGTTCTACAGTGTATTATTTTTAATCGAATGTAGGGGACTTTGGCAGTCATATTTTTGTTGAATGTGTGGGTTATTTTTTATCTATGAAGCTGGCTGTCACAGTTGACAGCCTGTTGCCATTGAATGTGGACCTCACCATTTCACCATTCACCACTGTAAAAGGGCAATATTGGCATTCTTGGAGTCATATTGTCCTCAATACAGTGAATAGAAGATGTTATTTTCTTACCCAGTTTTTATTTTTATTTTTTTGACCGGTTAATAAGATGTGGTAGCTTCTTGAAGGTTATTGGGTGTGGACTTGAAGTTGTGGACCTTTTATGCTTTTTTTTTTTACAATGCTGCATATGCCAGATTGTGAATGACTGTAATTGTCTTTTTGCTTCTGTCTCTTATACACTACATTGCTTAATTTTTTGTTTAGGAGTGAGAAGGGATTATATTATGCACTAGATCTTGGAGGTACTAATTTTAGGGTCTTGCGGGTTCAGCTAGGAGGAAGACGTTCCAGCATCGTTAAACATGATGTTGAAAGGAAGCCCATTCCCGAGCATTTAATGACTAGCACCAGTGAGGTTGCTCATTCTCTGGCTTGTATCATCCTTTGCTATATTTACTTTGGAATTCAGCCTTATAAACGGAATCGTTTTTTCTTCTTCATTGCAGGACTTGTTTGATTTCATAGCGATGTCACTTAAGGAGTTCTCTGATCAAGAAAAGGACCAAGATTCTCCTACTTCTAGCAGGGAGCTTGGCTTTACCTTTTCTTTTCCTGTGAAGCAAAGATCAGTTTCTTCCGGGATTTTGATGAAATGGACAAAAGGGTTTTCCATTAACGAAACGGTAAGTGTGTAAGCATGCATTTTTTGCACTTGTATTAATTAGTTTAATTAATAAGTTATGATTGATGTAGGGTTTTCCATTTATGTATCGTTTGGCGTTTTCTTTGTTATATGCTTAGCTTTTTGTAAATCTTATTGATGTGTTAGGAGTTCCGTTTTATCCGCTTGTCTGGTCTGTTTAATTGATTTACAGGAATTTGGAATAATATCTCGCATCCTTGTTTATTAAATGATATTGATTTGATGACTCTGATGCTCAAACTTGCCACAGAAAGTGGATACTTTTCCTTCCGTGTCACAGTAACTTATCAATTGCTTGTCTCTCCCAGGTAGGAAACGATGCTAGTGAATGCTTGCGTGAAGCTATGTCCAGACAGGGCCTGGATATGCATATTGCGGCCTTGGTAAGCTCATCTTTTATGGTTAATATCTTTCTTTATGGTATGGGGTTTGAGTTCCATGAGGTATCATGGACCAGCGAGCGTTGGAAAATATGCTATCTATTTTCTAGTGCTTCAATTGTGCACATTTTTACATGTCATAATCTGAATAGGACCTTTCACACACAATATTTACTGCCTAGCTCATTATTTTACAGCCAACTGATAGTTATAAACTTTCCTTGCTCATTTTTAATAAATGTTAGTTAAGTGTCAATACTATCATGCATTGCCGTCGCTTGTTGTGTCCATCTTGAAAAGTTTAACTTTCTATTATTGACAAACAGGTAAATGATACTGTGGGAACTTTGGCACTAGGACATTATAATGATGAGGACACTGTTGCTGCAGTGATCATTGGGACTGGAACAAATGCCTGCTATTTTGAGCGGGCAGATGCTATCATCAAGTCTCAAGGTCTTCATACATCTACCGGAGGCATGGTATATATCTTCAATCTGTTTTAAAGTGCGCTACTATTCTAGTAAAACACCTATATGTTTTTAAGAATTTGTTTTGTTTGATTTGAATTAGGTTGTGAATATGGAGTGGGGTAACTTTTGGTCATCTCATTTGCCAAGAACTGCATACGATATTGAGTTAGACGCAGAGAGCCCTAATCCCAATGACCAGGTTTGTTTTCTTTCATTTTTGTAGAGAAAGTTAGCTGAAGAAGGAACACATGATTAATATAATGCTCACTTGCTGCAGGGTTTTGAGAAAATGATATCTGGAATGTATCTTGGTGAGATTGTGAGACGAGTTATACTAAGGATGTCCCTGGAGTCCGACGTATTTGGACCTGTTTCTCCCAACCTATGTAAACCTTTCATCTTTAGGTATAATTCTACCCTTGTCTATTGAACCTCCTTTTGTTGTATCTCCTCCCATGTGTGCCTCTTATTATATTTATATTTGTTTAAACTCTGAATTTGACAATTTGTATAATTCCAGTGCTTTACTGTTATAAAAATGCTGTATGGCTTTTTTGGAACATTTATATGGTACATTCTGTTTTAAAATCAAACTTCTGATAAAGTAATACCATTGCAGGACACCTTTGATGTCGGCAATGCATGAAGACGAATCTCCTGACTTGAAAGAAGTAGCCAGAATTTTGGAAACTCTTGGGGTATATCTTGATCATGTGTGACGTTGCCTCTAAGTCTCTTACCGCTCCATCACTTATTTTACCTGTTTTTATTTTTCTTTCTCTCCAGATTCATGATGTGCCTTTAAAAGTCCGGAAGCTGGTAGTGAACATATGCGATGTGGTAACCCGTCGGGCTGCTCGCTTAGCAGCTGCTGGGATTGTTGGAATATTGAAGAAGATTGGCCGAGATGGAAGTAGTGGGGTCGCAAGCAGTAGAGCTAAAGGCCCAAGCAGCAGCAATAGGTTAAAGAGAACAGTAGTTGCAGTAGAAGGCGGCCTATATTCCAATTACCGGATGTTCAGGGAGTACTTGAATGATGCAGTGGCTGAGATTTTGGGGGAAGAATTCGCCCCTTATGTGATATTGAAGGACACTGAAGATGGGTCAGGCATCGGAGCTGCACTGCTTGCAGCTGCATACTCATCACCTGAAACTGTTGATACGTGAAAACAACCAAAATGGAGAAAGAAGGGTTGCTTTGCCTTATACATATAATGTGTGCATATATAAAGGTTACATAATATAAGTATAGTATAGGCCTTTGTACAAAGATGTAGAATTCATTGGGGTCGGTCCATATATGTATTCAATTTATATATGGTAGTATAAGGGCTTTGGGGGTCTTGTGCAGCAGCTTAGTAGGGGTGTTTCTTTCCATCCATTTGTTATTGGTATAGCACAAGTGTAATATTTGCCAAGAATAGTGTATTTGTTCATGGTTTGTATTGTGTAAATATAGGACAGGTTCTTAGTTTCATGACCTTCAAATATGCATCTCAATATGATTTGTCATTATGCTTTTGTGCCTAGTATTGATCTGCAAATCTTTCGAATGTCTCTGCTGTGCTTTGTGGCAATAGAAGGTTAGCTATGCCTATGCAGTTCTATACCACCAATTACAGCGAAGGCAAGGATATGTAAACATTGCATTTCTAATTGTTCATCTAAGAAATTGATCTAGCAACCAATTGCTTTGGTAAAAAAAGATAGTTCTACTCAATTCCTGAATCAAGCTCGGAGTTGGATCATAATTGATAAATTAGAGACTTGCTAGTTCCAATAGGGTTTTCTCTTTCTAGCTTCCACCAGCGGATAAACAAAGCTATATACACACGTCGATTGTTCCTCTTTTTTGAGTCTATCTCGAGTTTAGCTTGAATGGGACTTCGTCTATGTTTTTGCAAAATGGAGTATGATGAGGCTATCGCACAGCTATCAAAAATAAACCTAACCATTCTAACTAATATAGCTAGGGAAGTAGGGATCGAATCTACAGGGAAGCAATTAAACCTATTAGTTCTAAAAAGTTTAGACTGTATAAAGGCCCTTTGAGTGACAATAGTGATCAAGAAATTAACTAGAATTAGAGCTAAATTGATTAAGGAATTAAATTAATGACTAAACCTAGGACATCGGTTCACCACAGATTTATCAACGAATTGCACACAAATAATTAATTAGGTTATCAATTTCCTTGAATTAAGGTCCACTAATTCTCTCGAATCTAGTCTCCTTCAAAACTACTCTAATGGTTCTCGCTCAGTTAGACTCGTTTTGCCTATTGTCCTTATAATCTAATTATGGTAATCTTACCTCTCGGTATCGATTTCAGCAATATCAAACTAACAACTAAACCTGACCAGTATTTAATTGAAAGCAATAACAATTGATAACAGGAATTCAAGTACATTAGTAGTTAAACTAATATTTATGAGCAAAATATCACCAATTAATCCATCCTAGTCCTAGAAAAGAAACTACTCACTCATAATTGAAAGAACAAAAAACTAAATCAATAAAAGAAATTAAAATCCTAAACACGATTAAACTAAACAAACCAACAAAAATCAAGAATTTAATTCTAAGTATAAAACTAATAAAACTAAGAACATAAATTAAAAATAATAATAAACATTAATTAAGAACAAGAATTGAGATTGAAATAAACCTGAATATTATTGATTGAATGATTGAATAAAGTTCTACACTTAGAGAGAACTTTTGAGTAAACTAGGGTTTGTAAAAGTAAAAAGGCGTTAATGACCAATTAGGAGTCTAAAACATTAAACACTAAGCCTAATTATGCTGAAAAACACGCTGAAATCTTCCTTAGAGCCACCCGCCCGGACCCCCGGGCGTGCAGCCCTCACCCGGGCGCACAGCCTCGGTCCGGGCGGGCAGCTTGCCTTGGCTCCGTTTCTCGGTTTTTGCTTGTTCTTTCTTAGTTACGTCTTTAATTCTTCATTTTAGCACTTCTAATCTTCGGTTAAGCTTCCCAAATGACTTCAACTCTCCACTAACTTCTTCAAATGCTTCAAAAGGCTTGGAAAACAACGATAAATCATAGATTCCTGTAAAATCTAATAAAAAGCACAACAAACACTCGAAATAGCAAAAGTTAGAAGAAATGGCTCAAAAGAGCCGTATTAGAGCTAAAAATCAATCAGGATCGGGGGTAAAATACATATCAAATATCAACTTATCAGAGTATAAGACGTTTGTAACTTGTAAGGACTTACTTAAAGGCCTAATCAATAGAATGACAAATGTACATGGAACTTGTTGAACTTGCCATATCTAAGAACTTGCTACCTTAACTACCTCAGCTCAAATTTGTGTTCACAAACATATCTTGAGTATCTATTAGACATTATACGCTAAATCATCATGCTACATTAAATGTGGGGATACTCATAAAATACGGAATATACATAAGAAGTTACATCAATGTATATGTTGGTATACTGAATTTACCGACATAAAGGCCTAAAAGACAAATTAACAAATTTAGGTGAAACTTTATCATTGACTTTAGCATTTTAAAGATACTATAAGTTTGACTACCTTTATGTTCATATTTATACACACAATATGTGCTAAATAATGTTTGCTAATATAATCAAGTCCACAATAAAATTGAAGTCCTCAAATTGCTAAACTCATTAGGCGTAAAATTAAGCTTAATAAAGAAGTTGCATCAATGTATATACTTTTACAAATTAAGGAAATACTGACTTGAAGGTTTAAAAGATTATTGAACGATGGATATGAATAAAGCTTTAATTTTGATCTTGGCATCCCAAAGACATTACCCGCTTAATTACCTCACGTCTATGTGACTATGCTAACAACATACACCATTAACGATCCACTGACTTAAAGAACTAAACAACAAAACAAGATCCATTGATTTCAAGATATAAATGATAAAACAACATTAGATATAAACTATATCATATCATCTATTGTGACATTCCTAAAACGTTATCAATTTAACCAACTTTCATCACTACATAAAGATCTTTTGGCTAAAACTTTTAAACAACAAAAACAACATTAGGTAAAATTGTATCAGCTAACTTGACATTCCTAACATGTTTACTTAACCAGCAAACCTGTGAAACTGACACTTAAAGATCCATTGACTTAATTACTTAAATGACAAAGTAAAATCCACTACCTTTAAGTCATAAATGACAAGATAGCATTTGATAAACTATATATCTGTTCATCTCTCCTCACATTCTTAAGATTCTACGTACTTCGTATTTCTGTCTAGCTTTACTAACTGTAATTACTAATATATTAAAATAATAATTGTAACTATCAATTATATTCCAACAAAAGTCTCTGCCAAATGATCATCTCTCCTGACATTCTTAGCATGTTTACTTAACCAGCAAACCTATTAAACTGACACTTAAATATCCATTGACTTTATGACTTAAACGACAAAATAAATTTCATTGCCTTTAAGTCCTAAATGACAAGACAACGTTTGATAAAACTATACATCTGATCATCTCTCCTCACATTCTTAAGATTCTACATACTTCGTACTTATGTCTAGCTTTACTTATTGTAATTGCTAATTTATGAAAATAATAAGGCTCTGTTCTTTTCACGGGATTTGACTGGAATGGAACGGATTGGATTGGAATGGATTGTCGGGATTAGAATGAATCAGAATGGATTGTCGGGATTAGAATGGATTGCTAGGATTATTATTATCATTAGTTATTAATATTTTGTAACAATGGTAATTATTTTTTAACATTGAAATTATTATTATTATTATTTCCAAATAAAAAAAATTGCCTGTTGATTTCAGCTTAATTTCAATTTGATTCGATTCGGCTCTAATCAATTCAGGTCAGTTTAGTTCCAATCAATTTGTCGTCAAATAGTTATGAAAAGATAATGAAATGACATTGTTCATTGCATGAACAGGCAAGTACTATCTTGTGGACTCTGGATATCCAAATACTACGGGATACTTGAGTCCATATCTTGAAAGAGGCGTGAGACTTCACACTCCTGAATTTCAAAATGGTGGTCCTCCAGATGGAAAATAAGAGAATTTTAATTACTGACATTCGTCATTACGCAATGCAGTTGAAAGAATTTTTGGAGTATTGAAAAAAAGGTGGAAAATTTTAAGAATGATGCCACAAATGGAAGAAACGTATCAATTGGCTATAATTGTGGCAACATGCACTTTACATAATTTCATTCGATTAGACAAGTTAGGGATTCCAATTTCTCATGGTCCCCAAAATATTGAACGTGTAGCTGATTTAGATTTCACTAATTCGACACGAACAATGTTAATGCGAGACATTCGTGCAAATATTGCAGATGAAATATGGCAAGATGTGTGTGCTGGAAATATGAGGTTCCAAGATGATGACGATATAGAGGAGGAAGAAATATACGAGGATAATTGAAACATTTCTTTATCTACTTGTAAGGATATTGTATCTACAGTAAATTATTATGTAACAAAAATGTAGTAAAAAAAAAAGCAAATTTGTTATGAACATTATTGTGTCGTCAAGATTTAGATTTTCAAGAGTTTAATCAAGAATTTAATTTTAATTAAGATTTAAAATTTCAAGAATATATTGTCGGGATTAGAATGGATTGCGGGGATTAGAATGGATTAGAATGGATTGCCGGAATTAGAATGGATTAGAATGAATTACCGGGATTAGAATGGATTGCCGGAATTAGAATGGATTGGAATGGAATGGATCGGGATTGTAATCCTGTGAAGAGAACATAGCCTAATTGTAACTATCAAAGTAATTATATTCCAACAAAAGTTTCTACCAAAAGATTATAAGAAATTAAAAAAATAAAAATAAAATGATTCCGCCAAAGTGATTGTATTACTAAGAAAAAATGTAACCACTAAATAACTGATCAAAAAGTATATTAATTACGACAGAGTTGTTAGCCCAATTTTGCTAATTTATCAAATCCTTGTTTAAAACACATCATCTTCAATCAAATTAAATGTTACATTAGATGCTAATTTAGCTCCAAAATTTTGTGCCTACTAATACCCTGTTTGTACCGTTGCAATTCAATAAAATCTACTTCAGCCTAATTCACATTTTGAAAAAATCTTTCATGATTTTCATTTTTGCTTTCCAAGTTTATTCAGCACTTTTAATTAACAATTAAAGAAAAAAATAAAAAAAATTACAACAAAAGAACAAAACTCTTGAGTCTTTACTAAACAAAAAACTAGCCGTTGGAAAAAGACGCGTTGGTATTACAATCCCACCTCTCACCTCCAACGTTCCAAAAACCCTTTTTTTTTTAAAAAAAAAACCCTCCATTTTATATAAATAATTATCATTTCTCCTTTTTTTTTTATTTCGTCATTTTCAAAACCCCAAAATTTGTTTTTATTTAAACTTCACCATCATTCTCAACTTCTTCTTCAATCTTCATTTCTTTCAAACTTCACTTCTCTCTCTACAAAAGAAAGAAAGAAACAGAGAAGTTTCAAAACTTTCAATTTCAAATTTCCGTTACAATTTCTTTCAAACTAACTTTCTCTCTCTAGAAAAAATGACGATGAACGGAAGTTACTCCGACAACACCCCGGCGGCAGCTCCGGCTACGGTGGCTCCGTCGAAACAGAATGTTGCTCCGGCGAAGTCCGGTGATACTCAATCTGTTCTTAAAAGGTTATTTCTTTTACTTTTAATCACTAATAATTTTACTTCTTGATGTAATTTTTTCATTAAAATGAAGAATTAATTATATGGGTTTTCGATTTTAGGGCTTTAATTTGAGTATTCCCCACTTTGTGAAGTTGAATTTGTTGATATGGGGTTTAATTGGATTTTCTTGATATTATCGATGTAAGGTTTTTACATAATTTGAAATTAGGGTTTTCCAATTTGGGGGTTTTCGAATAATTGGATTCGAAATTGAAAGTAGTTACAAATAATTGGATTCTAAATTGAAATTAGGGTTTTTCAAAGGGGTTTTTTTGTTTAATCAGAAATTAAGTTTTACCAATTTGGGGTTTTCCAATCAATTCTAATGATTTCTTTTCTTTTGTGTATGAAACAGGTTGCAGTCTGAATTAATGTCTCTCATGGTAATTCAATCATAAACCCTTTTAACCCAATTATTCAATCATAATTAAAAATGAAATAAAATTAAAATTTAATAAATAAATAAATAAATAATTTTTAATGTATTTCAATAGATGAGTGGTGATCCATTGATATCAGCATTTCCAGAAGAAGACAACATATTCAGTTGGAAAGGAACAATTCATGGAAGTAAAGATACAGTTTTTGAAGGAACTGAGTATAAACTTTCATTAACTTTTCCATCAGATTATCCCTTTAAACCTCCTAAAGTCAAGTTTGAGACGGGTTGTTTTCACCCTAATGTTGATGTTTATGGCAATATTTGCTTAGACATTCTTCAGGTATTAACTAAAATTTTAGTATTTGTTAATTATGGTTTTATAATTGTTTATGTTTATTGATTTTAGTGATTGATTTGTGTAGGATAAATGGTCATCTGCTTATGATGTTAGTACTATTTTGTTGTCCATCCAAAGTTTGCTTGGAGGTAATTTCTTGCTCTTGGCTTTTTATACTCGTCTTTATTTGCGATGACCACTTGGGATAACATTTTCGGTTTGTGTAGCCGTCTAGCCGACTCTTCTGGGATTAATGCTTTGATTGATTTATTGCGATATGGCTAATTTTGGGTTTGTGAATGTAGAGCCTAATACCAGCTCACCATTGAACACACAAGCAGCTGCACTTTGGAGCAATCAAGAAGGTTGGTTTGGTAGTAGTTAGTTCACTGTTTTGGGGTTGTTGAGTTTTTTTTTATTTTTTTATTTATTCAAATTGAATAATACAAGAAGATAAATTGACTAATATTTGAGTTTTTTTTTTTTTTATTGGTTTGCAGAATATAGAAAAATGGTGGAAAAGCTTTACAACAAGCCTTCAACAACAGCTTAGGAAGAAAGTGTTGTTAGTAGATGGTAGATGGTAGATGATGATGATGATTGATGATGATGATTGATGATGATGTGGGAGCACAATTGATGATTGATGATGATTGAGTGTTGTATTTGAAATGACATTATTCTTTGTGTTTCTTCAATCATTGTGCCAATCATTTGTTGTTACTTAGTCAGATGATGGGTATTTTCACATTATTTTTTTCTTGATAATAATAAATTTGTGTCACCTTTCTCTTTTCATCTTTCTATTTCTCTACCAACCAATGAAGGTTGTGTACACTTTGTATTGTACTAGCAACTTTTGTAACTAATGCAATGCAGTTCTAGTCCTTGTCAAATGAAAGTAGCAAATGCAGTAATCAATCAGTTTGCCTATTATATCAACTTCTTAAAAATAAAAACACGCTCGAGCGATTTTCAAATCAAATACAAGTCCATACCACAAGTACACAAACACCTATCGAAGTTCATGATTTTATCGCTGCTCAACCTTTTAGTGTGTTAGTCGAGAAATTCTTAGTTTATCAATGTCTGATCTTAAATGCTTTGGAGACACAAGGGGGACGAAGGGTGGTTTCTTAGTTTATCAGCTGTTCGCACTGATACCTCGTGTACGAGTTTAAGCAGGATTAGCAAAGGGTGCAACTAAGTTGTAGGAAAAGACCAATAGATCAATCGTAGCCACAGGATTCTGCATCATCGGAAATGTTCTCTTGAGTTGAGAGCACTCTCAAAGTAGGCCAACCATTGTGAAGAATCTACTTTAATTTTAGTGAGCATACCTCAAATATATAACGTGCCAATCACTATAACAGGGACTTCAGTGCTAATATTATTTTAATTTGACAAAGACTCGAGTACCAATTGTTATTAGACAAAGACACCAAGAATCCAAGTGCCAATTACTATGTTTTGACAAAGATGTTTTTACAACTCAAGTTGATGCTAAGAAATATTCAAAACAAAGAAATGAGAATCTAAGTGCCAATTACTATGATTTGACAAAGATGTGTAACTGTGTAAGCAGTTCAAGCTGATAGCTGATACTAATAATTTATCATACACTAACTTCTACTTGTATTGAAAAAAGAAAAGAAAAACAACAAAACAAGAACACAAAGAAATGGATATTATTGCAGTCACTAGTCTACTGTTACATCAAGAAGTCCATTGGACCATATTTTAGTCGTTAACATCGCCATTTCAGTTGTCGATGTCCAAGTTGAATTTTGAGCAAGTCTATGATGGTGCTGCTATGGCTAGGGTGAAGTGAGCTGCCTCAAATTATACTTTGCAAACTCCTTGTATTTCTCCACGACACTAATCAAGCACACAGTCTGAAGAAGGGAAAATAGGAAAACGTGATTCACAAAGATCAAGCCTAAACGAAATAGGATCAGGGACAGATAACTGACAATATGCAACTCAGTCGTGAATGTACCTTGACAACTTGGACTATTATAGTCTTTTCTGGATTTTTGAGATCCACTTTGTGTGGTCCAGGAACGGATTTAGCAACAGCATCTATTATTTTCATCCTCTCTATGCCAGAATTGGCACGAGCATCGTATTGAACGGCAAACTGAGAAAAAGAATCCAAAACAAACCAATTCATTCGACCCACAAGTATGACACTAATCACTTTATGAGATTTAAGGTGCATCAGATTCCAACTTTTTATCTAGAGCATGATTTGTAAATTCCAATCAAGTCATAATTTCATAGTTCAAAAACAAAATACGCCAGAAACTTCACCATCAGAAATTAATATGAACGTATATGATAATAGCACCATACTAGAATAAAGCACAAGGTGGGCATTGTTTGTCAAGCTCAACATGCATAATCGAGCTGAAAGCAAAACTCATAGCTGAGATCAATCTGTGCAAACTAAGTTTCTAAAAAGCATAATAAGCGAGTACCTTAATTGGGGCTTCAATGTCAGCAGGAAAGTACTGTTCAACAAGTGGCTTAATTGCTCTTGTGATTTCTTCATCAGAAGCATAGCATGAGACTTCTATTGGTAACACTCTCAGCAAAAACCTATAGGAATGAAATATATTAGTTATACTACACTCTATGCCCCCCCCAAATTAGCTGTCAGAAGACTCACAAATCCCAAACCTTTACAGCAGTTACCCTATTTTTACCAAAAAAAAAACCTTCATAATAATGGCCTATTAGATAAAATAATAAAAATTAAGGAAAATAACAGAAAATTGGAAAAATCTAATCACAAATTGATACAAAATTTTATATTATGAAAGGCGAACTTTTTTAATGGACATCCTAAATGGCACTAGTAACATAATCTCAGACAAAATGATGCTATACTATAGGGAAGCAGATTGAACCTTGACATATGCTTCTTCGTAGCTGAAGCAGATTCCATCATATGTTGTACAATATCTGTGGGGCTAGGGTCTCCCTCCCTTCTACGCATTTGAACCAAAACAACACCATTGCAGCCAGAATCAAGCTTGAAAAAACGCCGCTGTTTCAAGATACTTTGTTAAAGATGCAAGCTTGACAGTAACACTTCAGAGTTCAGACCAGGTTGAAAAGAATTTGAACACATACTCTCCTATTTAAGTTATATGAGAGAGAGAGAGAGAGAGAGAGAGAGAGAGAGGGGGGGGGGGATTTACGCACCTTGCTCTTATCCCCTAACTCCTTGAGTTCAGCTTCAATTAACTTATCAACGGATGTCTCTACATTATGATTTCTGCTTTCGAACTTTTTGTTATCACAGCATTGTTTCTTTTCAGGTGGTTCTTCATCCACCTTGCTTCCATTTCTGTCATCAGCTTGTTTGCCAACTTCCTCATCATCATCCCCAACAGCTTGTCCAGATCCAGCCTCGTGCAACTTATCATCATCCTTTTTAGCAGGATCGGAATTTTCTACATTACTGTCATTTTTGTCATCAGCTTGTTTACCAACTTCCACCTCATCATGGTCAGCTGCTTGCCCAGATTCAGCATCATGCAACTGATCATCCTTTTTTACGAGATCAGAATTTTTTTCAACAGTAATTCCGTTATTTAAACCATCTTCTGTAAGTTTTTCTGACTGGTTTTCCTCCTCACTTGCCTCATCATCATCATCTTCATTATCAGAAGAATCAGAGTATGAAAACGTTATTTTTTTGTTCATGGGTTTCTTTGGTATCGCTGCCGTGCCAGCACTTGAATCCTTCCCATGGATCAGCTCTTCAAAGAACTAAATATATTATCAGAATATGGTTTACTACTAAACAAGAGGAAATAAACCAAAATACATGTGACTTCATGACATGACATGGATCGTCACAAATGAAACATATTTGGAGTAAGCAATATAGTATTGAGGATATTAAAATCTTCTATATGTTATTATGTTTTAGTGCATTATCATGCATAACTCATAAATGATCTTGAGCAGCGTAGAAGCAAGAAGGTGGAGAAGAAAATCCAATGACGATTTCCAGATATGATACAGAACTACAGAGCATATGTGTTCGTGACAAGCCAATTCATGTTCGAAGGAAATAGCTGCTTTGCAAGGATACCACTTTATTCTTTACTTTTTATGAGCTATTGTCTACTGCTTGTTAAATAGTTAGACCATGACACATGTGACTATTTACAAGCTCTGTTAAAGTCCTCCATCTCTTCTAGTCTTCTTCGCACTTAAAAATGTCCATTTTGAATAAAAAGCAGTACTCGGTGATTTATGTAGCCTAAGAAGCGCAAACACTCCATGTAAACAAATAAGCAATATTAGAAGATAAGCACTTATAAGGGTAATTTTTTGTAAACAGCAACTCATAACTTGAGTTTGGAAGTCCAAGCCAACAATTAAAACAGACAAAACTAGTCTGCTCCAACCTCTAGGTGCATCGCCATAACCCCCACGTCATAGCAGCACAGCTAAGAAGCCAATTATCAAGCATGATCAAACTCCATATTCCAAATACCTTAATAGTCACACAAATTACTCAATAGTTAGTCTTTTCAGCAGCTAAAAAGCTTGTTTCACCTTATCCTTCTACCAACTTCTTCCTTTAATCATGGCTCTCACAAACCGCCGTTTTCTAATAATACACCCAAACTAAAAATTTATTCTCTCAATCAATTTTCATCCTAAAAACACAAACCATCACTAGATAACCCCATGTTGGCAAAGCCGCAAAGGTAACAAAGAGTTGTATCTAGCTTAAACTTAAGACTTGGCTCAACTAATTGTCTCATCTGTAATCGATATCGGATCAGTTGATCTATATAGCTCAACACAATCACACTTTACTTCAAAACCCAATTGCAATCATAATCCTCACAACACAACTACATTACCCAAAGACCAAATATTCAAATTAAAACAAAACAAATAAACATATATGTCTTAACTTAACCAACAAAATGAAGAACTATTTACATGTAAATCACCAATTACACTAGAACTAATCAATTTAGCAATGAAAACCCAAAAAAATACAATCAAATGAAATAAAAATCCAAACTTTAAACAATTAATAATCAAATGAAGTTTTCTAAATCAAAAAAGTACAAGAAAAAAAAAAAGAAGAAAACATACAGATTCAATGACATGAATGGCTTCTTGAGAAGCTTGGTGTTCTCTTCCGCCATCAGAAGTTATGAAGAAACCTTGAATCCCTGGTCTTAATGGAGTTGGACCTTTCTTCTTCGGTGCTTTCTGAAACCACATAACAGAAATTAAATTAATTTAATCCTACAAAAATTAAATAAAAAAATATGAAGAAAATAAATATATTAAGAGATAAAATTGGAAAATGGGTACGTTGTGAGGTAAGAAACGGCGTTTGCGTTTTTTGCAATCGTTTTCAGCAGCCATTGATGTTGAGGTTGAAGGTGAAGGTGAAGGTGAAGGTGAAGGTGAAAGTGAAGTGAAGGTTGAGAAAATTTGGGGGAAAATTCGATTGAGGGTTTTACACTTGGTTGGGAAATAACTACTTAGTTTGTGCCTTAAACGGAGCGTTCTAAATAACTACTTAGTCGCATGTTTTTTTTTTTTTTTTTTTTTTTGGTGCTAGGGAGTGGGGATGAGAATCGATCCAGGATCTCCCGAAATTGGGAAGGAAGTTTTTACTACTTGAGTTATCCCTCACCCTCTGAAAAGAGTCACATGTACTGGGGCATATGAAAAAGATGTGTGGCTTACTATTTTTGCTTGCTTACGGATCTCATATTTGTTTGATATATTTTGTTAAATTTATCAATGTGATATATTTTGTTAAAACCATTCGATCTTATATAGCCAGTCAAATAATACAAGTATAATTGGTTGTGTAAACAAAATGTTTGTTCATTTGATTTGAACCTAAAACATTAGCTAAATTCAAATTAAATGAACTGTTATGAAAATAGGGTTTTAGTAGAAAGTATTTGTGGGGAGAAGAATTAATTTGTTTTCTTATTCAGTACCAAATATATATACAAGCTTAAACTAGGGTTTCCTGTAGAATAAACCCTAGTATCCAGAACATTCTAGATCATACCTAAGGGGTATAATGGACATCCATAAAATAATAATATTTTATAACACTCCCCCTTGGATGTCCATTATAAAGCAAATATACATCATTTTATAATGCGCATGTGCAATGCTGCCTCATTAAAAACCTTAACAGGAAAACCCAGTGGGAAAAACCATAGCTAAGGGAAAAAGAGTACAGCGCGCATTGACTCCCCCTCATGATATCATCCGTTGAGATCCTTGAGATGACGCAACCCGATTTGATGAACTAATTTCTTGAATGTAGCAGTAGGAAGCGCCTTGGTAAATAGATCTGCTAAATTTTCACTTGAACGAATCTGTTGGACACTAATCTCACCATTCTTCTGAAGGTCATGGGGTATTCACGTAATAGATCTAGTCAGTGGATGATATTGTAATCTCTTATAGATTATGCCATCACCTTAGAACAATCCAAATATGCAGAGTATGTCGAATGGTCGTTGGACAATAGCTATAACTATCACACATGCAAATATGGCGTCGTTCTTTCGATTTGTACATCTACTTATATCACGTAATGACTAGGTGGTAGATGAGCTTAGAAGCATTTCTCTTCTCTTCACCCAGTGATCATTGAATCATGCACTTGTGAGTCACTTGTGAGATTATAATTGTGGATTATGTTTCGATTCTAATATTTATGTGTGAATTTAGTTGTGATAGTTTTATGGTGGATTGTATTGATTATGCAATGACTATTTGTACATGAACATTTAAAATTTGGTTGATTATGAATCCTGTCGATATCAATCTACTGTGTATGTATTAGTGCAATTTTGTGTTCGTAGAGATAACAATTTAATACACTGAATTTATAGAATGTTTGATTTAACTGTAATTTATCCTGATTTGTTTAATATCTCTTGTGTTTTCTGATCTTAATATTATTCATTTATTAACGTGGTTATCTTGATTTATCCTTGCTATTGAGGAAACATGCTCTTAATCTGATTTGTACGATATCTGGCACTAACCCATAACCCGCAGTTTCATTCACTATGCCAATTTTTGAATGAGGTGTACGTTGACTCTGCAAGTTTGTACACAAGCTAATATCAGTATTTGGACATCCATGCCTGTTGTGCATTAATCTTGTTGTTTGGTGCTTGTTACTTAGTTAGTGCATACGATCTTCATCCCCGATGAAGAGGGTTTTACTAACTAAAAGTAAATCAAATACAAGAAAAAAACAAAAAAAAAAAAAAAAAACAATGGAAAAGAAGAATATCACGGGAGAATCTGGAGGAAGAAGAGAAACTCACCTTATTATCATATTTACGATACAGGTTTCATAGTTAGGAAGTTTTTGCTCACTTAATTTTGTTTCACTTTTGGAGGCGAGTTTTTTCTTTTGCTACACAAAAACGAATTAGTGGATTGATTATTAATAATAATAATAATAATATTGACTATTTGACAACATAAATCGTTTAACACATATAATTAGCTATTTATTCTGATATATTAAATAGTGTTTGTTGGGAATATTGTCTAATACAGTAAATATATTGTATTACGTAATTTGTCATTGTGATTACTTGACACATCATTTTCAGTAAATTCGTGGCATATCTAATAGTTCCTACATTTGCAATTATGTATGTGTGAATGTAGTCATATCATGCTCACACTTGTAGCCTAAACATGAATTTGGCGGGCCCTTGAATATTCTGGAAGAAGTATTTGTCTTGGGTAATTGGATGCTGAAATTCATCTAGGTGCCAAAGGTACTTGGAAAAACTATCCAAACGGAATCAGAGAACAGTCAAGACTGTGTACGGTGCCTAAAAGCTTATGATATTCCTTCGCATCCACCTTCGACGAGCATCCCTTTAAGACTGTAATATTTATTGTACAGACAGCCCTTGGTGCTATTGGACTAACTTTAAGGAAAAGTTCAACAACCGACCAAGAAAAACTTTATACTCCCCTCAAGCGCGTTATGAAGTCTTAATTGAGACGATTAACAAAGATTTATAACATCGTAATTGAGTATACTCAGCAGTGGTTTTAAAATCACTGTCTAAACTAAATTTTGGAGAAACAATAACTGATGTGGATATGTTGGAAAAGACATATACCACTTTTCATTAACACCGTATCGCAAGGATATAATCTTCTTATTGAGTAAACATATCGTAAAAGTGCTTGGTAAAAAATTCGAATTCGCAGAATGTCGATCATCTATGTCTTCTAGTGGCATGAACAATATGACCTCTTTAAAATTCCATGAATCAACACCACACGAAATCTCGAGCCCTAGCTCTGGCTCTACTTGCATTCCCCTGCAGTGAATGCTCTCCCAAATGGAGGCAAATTATCAATGTAATGGCCCTGGAGTCCCTGCCAGCAGCACGTGGGCACAGATTCGTGTGT
>PYUH01003976.1:911180-963956 GCA_016808085.1 Suaeda aralocaspica
GTGAGTGATAAACTCACCTGGAGGTTGCAGATTTCTTCACAACCCATGAGGGAATAATTTAAGCAATAAAATTATGTTATTAGCAAATAAAGATTTAGTAGTTTAATTCACATTAGTTAGAATAATTTATGTTAGTACTTTGCTTTGTTCTTTATGAATGAACTGATAGTTATAGTCTGTTGTGTGCTTAAGACTTGTTACTTAATCTTATTTTAGGTACTTGAATATTTGGATATTTTATGGATCATGTTTATTTATTTCTATTATTTTTTGAAGAACCTGAATGCTTCTCCAAGCTCAATGAACAATAAATGGTGAAGGAAGAAAAAAAACAAAGAAATAGTCTAGCTGATAGTGAAAATACTCCATACAATACTTAAAAATAAGAGATATTGTTCTCAATTGACGTGAATAATAAAGTGTGAATACTATATCCGGTAGTGCAAACATATTGAATGGTCCGGAGAAGAGCAAACTATATTGATGCCTATGGAACAAATTCGAAATTATGATGCTTGGTACTCCCCTAAGTCTCAAAAGAAATTAGTGAGTTTTAAAGATATCCGCAAAACGGAGACCATTGAGACAATAAGAGAAGGAATAATGAATTCCTTTCAAAGTTACGCGTATAAACCCAAGGCACTAAGCAGTTGGAGAGATTATCGCATCTCCACTGGTGTACTACACCAAAGATTAATGTTATGAGACATAGCTATTGTAAACCAGAAGTTACGATGCTTTCTCGTTTGGCTGACCGGTTAGGCCATCCGGTTCATCAATGATGCGAAAAAATAATTGAAAATTCACAGGCATTATGAAGAGCCAGCAGATTCTCAAAATGATTACTCTTGTGCTGCTTGCTCCCAAGGTAAGTTTGTTGATAATTCGGCATCACCAGCGAAAATAAATTAATGATCTATTCTTGCCTCGAACGTATACAAGGGCGACATATTGACCAATACACCACCATGGGGACATTTAGATATTTATGCGTTTAATCGATGCATCGGCCTAGATGTCACATGTGTCTTACTATTCAACCCGCAACCTGAGTCGAGGTTACTTACTCAATTGATAAGATACGAGCACAATTTCCAGAGTTTCCTATAAGAATATTAAGTATGGATAATGATGGTGAATTTACTTCAAAGGGCTTAATGATTAGTGTATGGCTATTGGAATAAAGTAGAAAATCCTGTGTAGCACATGTTCATACACAAAATGGTTCTTGCAGGAATCACTAATTAAAAGTCTAAGTTGATTGAATTAGAAAATGACTTATGAAGTCGGATCTAACGATTTCTACTTGAGGACAGCTATTTTAAAGCTGCAGCACTAATTCGCATCAGGCCAACCAGTAAACATAAATTCTCCACCATCACAATGTTGTTTGTGGTCAGGAACACAGATATTTCCCAGTGCTACAGGGATTTCGGATGGCTGTGTATGTTCCAATTGCTCCAACGGAAAACGTCTCGAATTTTTTGTAATTGGTCCTTCAAAGGAGTGCTGGGCAAATATGTCTGGTTTTGTATCCCCCTCAATAATAGATACCTAGAGCAACTTAAAGGTGATCTATTTACTGCGCGTTGTTTTGCAGATGTGTTACGTTATCTTTGAGAGTTGGTTTTCCCCAGCAATAGGGGGGGAGAACAATCAGTATGGAAAGTGAAATTAGTTGATATGAAATCAATCATTAAACTCCCTTGATGCCTCGCGCACTAAACACATTGTGAATTGGAAGTCCACAAGATAATTAATTATTTTTACAAGCTTAGCCAACAAGCTCAGAGCCAACGGACATAACTAGCACCTAAAACTAAGTAACAATTATATACCGAGCATTACCATGCGCTCTATCAAAGATTGAATGTCCATGAAGGACATATTCATAGGTTAAGCAAGCACGCCTGAAGCTCGGACCAGAGAAGTTCCAAAGATAAGAATCCTCGGAAAAGAAGGAGCAATGTATAAGTATGGCCAGATTGAGGGAAGCAATAAGTGATGGATCTCCAGACGAGACCATAGACATAGACAAAGTGGATAGTGGTTATAAGAAGCTCAGATACCTGAAAGAATGAACAAATGAAGATATCTCCAACAGATATGTCATGTCTAGATTATTGGAACTACGAAATGAATCGACCGTCGATGATGTGTTTGCATATAATGTAGCACATGATGTTATGAATGAAAAAGAGGATCATGAGCCTAAGTCCATTGAAGAATGTAGGAAAAGAGATGATTGGCCAAAATGGAAGAAGCATGAGCGCAGGAAAACAATTGAAATCATGCAAAGAGAGAAGATTTGGGCCAGTAGTTCGTATACCCGACAGGTGTAAAACCAGGGATATAAATGGTGTCTTTGTGCGGAAAATAAATGAAAAGGATGAATTGTGGAAACACAAAGCACGTATTAGTTGCACAAGGATTCTCACAAGCACCCGTATTGATTTTGAGGAGGACTATTTCTCCTGGGTGTGATGCAACTACTTTCGATTCTTATTATTCTGGACAGTGAAGCATGGGACTGATTCTGACGACTAATGGATGTGTGTAACCTGACTTATACGACGGCCCATGATAGTGATATATAAATGAAAACTCCGGAAGGTTTCAATATTGCCTGAAGGCAACGGTCTCGCGTTACTCGAGAACAACATTGTATTAAGTTAAATAGATCCCTTTATAGGATTGAACAATACAGGCGGATATGTGTACAATCAGCCTTAGTGAATATTTGTTGAAAGAAGATTATAGAAATGACCCTATTAGCCCTTGTATTTTCATAAGGAAATTGCGAGTCAGTTTTGTGATATTGCTATATGTTGATGATTTTGAATATTATTGGAACTCCAGAAGAGAGATTCCAATAACAGTGGAATACTTGAAAAAAGAGTTTGAAATGCAAGACTTTGGTAAGACAATAATTTTGTTTAGAGGCTACAAATTGAGCACCATAAAGAAGGAATCCTTGTGCATCAAACTACAATACACAGAGAAGGTGCTCAGAAGATTTTATATGGATATAAGCAACATCCGTTAACTAGCACCAATGGTTGTAAGATCATAGATGTTGATAAGATACCTTTTCGACATCGGGAAAATGATAAGAGACTCTTGGTTCTGAAGTAGTACCATATAAGTGCAATAATAGGAGATTTGATGTACCTTGCTAGTCATACAAGACCCGACATAGTCATTCTCTATCATCATTAGCAAGGTTTAGCTCATGTCCTAAACGAAGGCTTTGGATGGGGTTAGCTATATTGCTTAATCTACAAGGTACAAGATAAAGGGTTGTTTTCTAACACCTCCAAAGAGAATTAGTTGGTTTTGGCAGATGCAGTGGGTATTATCAGATCCTCATGTACTTCGATGCACAAACTGGATGTATTTACATATGGTGGGTACCTTTTGCAATCTCTGGCGTTCATTGAAACAAACCATGCTTGCTACTTCTTCTATCATCGAGAAAATTTTAGCAATTCATGAGGCTAGTCGAGAATGTGTATGGCTAAGGTCTCTAATTCAGCACCATACAAGAAATTGTGGTGTTTATGTGGAAAAAGCTCCGACTACATTATATGAAGACAATGCAGCCTGGTATTGCACAACTCAAGGAAGGGTACATTAAAGGTGGACAGGACGAAAGCAATTTCGCCAAAGTTTTTCTTCACCCAGGAAAGTACAAACGAAAACGACCATATTTTGAATGTGATAGTTATGCATTGTCAACGACCATATGATTTATCTCTGCATAATTCTCTGGATAATTATTTTATGAATTTGGTCATATTTAATTTTCACAAGGATAATCATCAAAATAATAGAGCTGCTAAATTTTCAATAAGTTTGAATTTTGATGATTAATTTACAATTATGGAGACAATAAAACGAATCTAAAACCATAATTCAATCCACCAAACTATAATTATAAGTAAAGAAGAAAAAACGTACCTGATAGTAGTTACCTTGTATGCTCAGTGATTAGGGTTTCGTGCTGATAACGTGTTATGAAAATAGGGTTTTAGTAGAAAGTATTTGTGGGGAGAAGAATTAATTTGTTTTCTTATTCAGTACCAAATATATATACAAGCTTAAACTAGGGTTTCCTGTAGAATAAACCCTAGTATCCAGAACATTCTAGATCATACCTAAGGGGTATAATGGACATCCATAAAATAATAATATTTTATAACATGAACAAATTTATATGATGAAATCGTGGACTTGTATGTAAAGTAGAGACAAATATTCGCATTTAAAGTACTCCATTAAAGTAGTATGACTACTTAATTTTTGGAAATAAATACTCTTTGTTTTTTTAGTTGGAGGGAGTACTATGTAAATAAAGATAATTAAACCATGAGTAGTTATTTTATGTGTCCTTGGATGTAGTGCTTCAGAGGATCAAGTATTAATCAACCATGTTTTGTTATAGTTATAACCGCACTAGATTTTCAAAAGTAAGCAAGACTCAATACATGGAGCAATGTCAGCAAGACCATGTAGCTAGTCGAGAGGCTAAACCCCCTAATCACAAACGTAAATAACTCATCAACAACCAAGGTGGAAATCGATTAGAGGAGAAACAAAAGAAAAACTTTAACCTCTTAAACTACCTCTCAACCTCCAATTGGGATTACCTACACCCGGAGCACTTTCCTCTAGGTGCTCCGGGTGCTATACGCTGCGTTTTGCAGTTGCCAAAAACTGTAGCAGGAAAACTGCTATAAATACGCAGTTTGTTGTGTATTTTTTTTTAAATCATCCTTCATTCTCTCTGATTCTCTCTCTTCTTTCTCTCAAAATCAAAACAATTCTCTCTCTAATTTCAATCATGGCAGATTCAACAGAAAATCAAAGAAATACAAATCAAAACAACACAAAAACATACGAAGATCTACAAGAAGTAATCAATGAAGATTTTACAGAAATTTGCAAGCTATAATTTTCGTCAAATTTTTCATAATTTCATTTAATAAACGTTCAAAAAGTTTCAACTACAGTTCAGAAATTATTGTTCTGAAATTTTGCATATATGCTGATGAAGATTCATAAATGTTCAGAAAAAATGAATTAATGTTCAGAAATTAAATTTCTATATTAATATGTTGTTCTGAACTTTTTCATAAAAATTCTGAACATTAGCAAAATTGAATTGTTGTTCAATTTCTCTTGTAATTGATGTAATCATATTTCTGAACTTCTTCATAAAAATTCTGAACATTCACAAAAAAAGAATTGTTGTTCTGTTTTCTCTAGTAATTGGTATAATCTTATTTATGAACTTTTTCATAAAAATTCTGAACATTCAGAAAAAATGAATTGTTGTTCAGTTATGTTCTTCTAATTGTTGTACAATGAGTTAGTGTTCAGCTTAATAATTTTAATGTTTTCGATTTTTGCAGATGATTCAATCCAAATGATTGTGAATGAAGCTGATGAATCTGAATTATTGAATGTAAAAGTGAACAATGATGAAGAAGCATTTGATTTGTATAACAAATATGCTTTTCGAAAAGGATTCAGCATCAGAAAAGATAAAGTGAGATTGCGTGCTGATGGAAGTTGGACAATGAGGAAGTTTGTTTGTTCAAATACTGGCAGAAAGGATGATCAAATTAAGAAAGAAAGGTCTTTTGAAAAAGTAGATACAAGGGCAAACTGCAATGTTTTTGTTCAATTCAGCATTGATAAACAAGGGCAATGGACATGTTCAAGGCACAATATGCAACATAACCACCCAATGATACCTATTGAGAAGAGACACTATCTCAGATCTCAAAGAAAAATAACAGATAATCAGCTNTAAAATAACAGATAATCAGCTATAATTTATGAGCACTTTAAAAGCAAGTGGAGTAAAAATTGCAGATCCAATGCATGTAATGAGGAAAGAAGCAGGAGGATCTCCAATGGTAGGATTCACTGGAAAGGATGCTTACAATAAATTATCCATAGAGAAGAAGAAAGAAATAGGTGGAGCAGACTGCAAAAATTTGATAAAAATGTTAGCACAAAGGTATATCTGAACATTTATGCATATTATTTGAACAAGTTTTAGCCAAAANTTCTTTGAACAACTTTTAGCCAAAACTGAACATTAAAAACATGCAGACAATCAAAGGATATTAAAACTATATCTGAAATTTTACGCAAACTAGCTGAACTTTTATGCATATTTTCTGAACTTTTATGCAGGCAATCAAAGGATCCAGAATTCTTCTATGAATTTGAGGTGGATGAAGATGGAACATTAATCAGCATTTTCTGGAGAGATACCAAAATGAAAAGAGATTATGAAGCATTTGGCGATTTGCTAGTATTTGATACAACTTACAGAACCAACAAGTATAAACTGATATGTGCTCCTTTCGTTGGAATGAATCATCATTGTTCAAATGTGATGTTTGGAATGGGATTTGTCTTCAATGAGAGAATTGAATCATTTATTTGGCTATTCGAGTCGTTTCTCAGTGCGAATGGAGGAAGACATCCAACAACAATAATGACTGATCAGTCTGCACCAATGGCTGCTGCAATAAAAATAGTATTTCAGCAAAACACAAATCACAGACTATGCACAAGGCATATTGCTTAAAATGCAGTAAAACACATTGGTCATTTGAAAAGTTTGGATGGATTCAACAACATATTCAACCTTATTCTGAAGTATTGTGAAACGCCAGCTGAATTCGACCACTATTGGTCAAGGTATGTTTTTAACTTCTAAATTATTCTTTGAAATTTCAGTAGAGATATCTGAACATTAATGGCATATAAATGAACATTATTCCAAATAGCAATATTCCAATATTCAGAAATTCAATGGATGTTAGAATTGAACATTTAACCTTTATAACCTGAACATCAATTATTTAATAATGAACTCCATAAACTAATAATATGAAAACGCTTATTTTGCATTAATGTTCAGATATTTAATATAGATTGTTCATTTTTTCAGAATGCTGATGAAATACAATTGTGCCGATAATGAGTGGCTGCAAAAATTATGGGCAGATAGATTTCAATGGTGTCCTGCTTTTTCAAAAAAGTACTTCTCTGGGGGTATACTTTCATCTCAAAGAAATCTGTATCAAAGAGGCTAACCAAGACCATAGGACTTTCTGACTTTTACAATTGCTTTGTTGATGTGGTATCTGAATGGAGAAGTAAGGAAAATGGAGAAGACTTTATCACTATCAAAGGGAATAGAAACTTGGTGTTTGCAAATATCAGTATACTTGAGCATGCTCGAAAGATATACACCGTTGAAATATACAAGTGTTTTGAAGATGAGTTCATTAAAGGAACTGCTTGCAACAATTTATCAATTAATGATAAATCTCAAGTTGTATCTTTCTATGTTTGGAGGCCAAATGTAGATTTTATGAGACAACAAGTTGTATTTGACAAGCACACTCATGAGGTGAATTGCACATGCAATCTATTCAGTGAAATGGGAATACTTTGTTCCCATTCACTACGAATATACCACATGCACAATGTTGAAAGAATTCCAGAACGATACACATTGAAGAGATGGTTGAAGACTGCTATGTCAACTCATTCTCAAGAGGAAGAAAATGGAACAAATAACATTGTCCAAGCTTCAGTTTGGAGAGCACAAACTCTGAGATTTCTTGTCGTCTTGATCACAACATGCCAACAGATACCAATATGTAGACAAGAAATAGATTAGACTTTGATGTCACTGAAAGAAAGCATTGAAAGCATGATGGGGAAAATTAACTTTGATCAGAAACTTGAAAAAGAAACAATAGATATATCTAAACTGGCAATCAAGGTAAACTTAACATTACTAAGTAATTTCTGAACTTTTTTATTCAAAATTGTGAACACTAATATAAAGTTTGTTTTATTGCATACAAGATCCACCAATGCCTAAGAAAACCTATGAGAGGAATATTAGACCAAAAGGTGCAGTTGAGAAGGCAAGAAACAGGGCAAAATCTTGAAAGAAAAGACAAGCACTCTTCATAGATTACACAAAAGCAGCAACACAATATGCATTGAAGGTAATGAACATTAATGTATACAGAATGAACATCTTATCATTTGATATGAACAATTACATATATTTATGTATGCAGGAATTTGATCCAAATTCCTATGGTTATGTACAACCAACAACTCCAAGATCAGGATTAACACATCTTGTAGCAACTAGTCAATCAACNGCACATTTTGTAGCAACTAGTCAATCAACTACTGCAACAACAGCAATCCCAGTTGTACAAAATACACAAGCAAAAGGCAAATCAAAGAAAACCCCAGCATCAAGTTCAACAAACAAGAAACAACAACCACAAAATGCAACCTCGGCATCAAANCAAACAAGAAACAACAACCACAAAATGCAACATCGGCATCAAATTCAAGTAACAACTACAAAGAAGAACAAAATGCAACTCCATACACACCATATATTCAATACAACAAATCCACAACAAACAACAACACAACCAGATATATCTTATAGTTTATATGAAGAAATTTCTAGAGTTGATCCTTTTTTTAGTACACTTTTGTCATACTTTGATCCAAATTATAGGTAGTTTTTGTAAACAAATAGATACGTTTACATATTTTATAATATTGATTTTTATATAATACCTCTAGTGCATCAAAAAAGATTGTAAAAATCAATATTTTTATAATATTGGATTTTTATATAATATTGATTTTTTTTTGTAAATATTATTATTTAGAAGTGGACACTAATATAGAAGACATGAACATTTAACACTAGTACAAAAATTGGATTTTGCTGCGCCACATTTGCTGCGGTTCTTTGGGATTTTTAAAGAACCGCAGCAAATAGTATATATATATATATTTAATAGTAATCGTTATTTGCTGCGTTTTCTTATGTTATGTGCTGCGATTGAACCGCAGCAATATAACCAACCCCAAAACCGGCTAAATAACCCTAAGCCCAAGCTCCTAAATTAGCACTATATAAAGCTACTCCCTCATTTTCCACCTCCCTTCTTTTCTGATCTTTCTCCCTTTTCTTTCTCTCTACCCTAACTCCTTCTCTCATTCTCGCATCTTTCCCTCTCATTCCATTCTCCGCATCTTTCCCTCTCATTCTCATTCTCGCTCTTTCTCTCTCTCATTCTCCGCCTCTTTCCCCTCTCTCATTCTCAATTCTCTTCTCTTTCTCATTCTCAATAAGAGGTAAAATTTTCTCTTTTTGGGTTTGTTTTTTGCGTTTTAAATTAGTTTTTTTTTATGGTTTATGTTTGTTTTTTTTTTCCTAGTTTTTTTGAAGATCGAAAGATCTCTCATTCGAAGGTCAAGAGAATCAGGTGACAATTGTTGTGATTTCGACATGATGTTGTTTTTTAAGGTTTATTTGACTTTTTATGTTTCAATTTATTTGATTTATGTTTTTTTTTTTCGTGATTTTTGTTTGTTCTTCTTAAAATGTTATTGGGTTTTCTGATATTTTCTTTTTTTGAATCGACTTTGTTTTTTTTTTTTTTTTCGATTTAGGGTTTTTGTTATTGTATTTTCCGACTTTTGTGTATTGGGTTTTTCCGACTTGGGTTTTTGGATTTGTGTTGGGGGGTTTTTTAGAATGGTTTTTGTGTTGTGGGTTTTTCTTGGAATGGTTTCTGTGTGTGGTTTTGACGTAGTTGAGTGTGTCTATGAGTGGGTAAGACTGAGTGAGGGTAGAGTGTGAGTGTGTGTGGTAAGACTGTGAGTGAGTGATTCGAGTGTGATGAGTCAGTCCTCTCTGTAGCTGTGAGAGTGAAATATCTCATTTTCAATAGTTCAGATGCTCTGCTTAAATGTATTGCAAGCATTTTACATGTATAATGTAGGCTCTCTAGCAGCATATCCAACTCGCCTATATGATATGACCTGCTGAGAATAAAGTGAGAGAGGCTGTCATTTTGTCGCCATTATTTATAATACTACATTAATTATTTTATGTAATTGTTGTGCATTGCTACATTTTTGTTGTTTTGTTGCTGGAATGGAATTTACTGAACTTATTCTGCCATTATGTCAAATTGGTGACACACTGTGGATGTAAAAACATTTATTTTGTTGTGAATTCGCTTCTTATGAATTGGTTTAATTGATCTGTCTCAAGGAAACTTAACTGTCAAAATGAGCATTGAAGCGACTCTATAATAGATGTCATTAGGGAGGAATTTTCAAGTATGTTTGCTGAAGATAAGGGTTGTATCCTAATTGAATTTTTTTAAAGGGGGTTTCCTGATTTAACTGAGTTTTCAGTGACTGAGTGTAAGTGAGTGTGTGAGTCACCGAGTGAGGGTGATTGTGTGAGCAACTGAGTGTGTGAGTAACTGCTGAGACTGAGTGTCAGTTTTCATGAAGTCATTACAAGTTTTCTATGAATAATTCCTTTGACAAGTGATAGTTGTTTTGGCTTGGTTCTATTTTCGTGGTCTTGTTTCCTCTGATCCCCCTTTCTTAACTTCCTTGTTGCAATAAAATAAAAGTAAATTTTAGAGTTCATATAAAATCTCTATAGATTTGTTTATTATTAATAAAAAATTTGTTCATATCGATTAGTCATGTGGACAGTAGAACAAACCTTTAGTTATGTTGTTCTTATCTTGTCACATGATAAAATAATGTTTTTACAATAAATAGTAAGGAGTATCTTTATTGCTAGGTTAAAATAATGTCCTACACACCTACTATCAGATTCATTATTAATGGATTTTCTGAGTTTTAAGTGGATTTTGATATAAAAATATGTTGAATAATGAATCCTAGGTTAGAGATAACTAGTGTTTATATTCTCGCTAAACTAGTGTTTATTTTCAACTCTCTACTGCTATGTTTGTGAGTGAACCGTTTCCCCTGTTAGGGAATGTTGATACTGATGTTTAATCGACTAATGGAACGACAGTGATAAAAGGGTGAAAAGGTTTAATCTTCAAGATAGCAGTGAGTGTTGATTGGAATCTTTACTGCTATGTTGAAGATTAAACCCTTTCCCCCTTTTAAGAGATTTAACTTGTCAAATGAGCAAGAACAGGAAGTAAATCCTGACAAGTGAAGCTGTTTGTGGGAGTAAGTGTCTTAGGTTGTTTTTGCTTTATCCTTTCTTTTTCTTAACGCAGCTTCATACCAGAAACTCAGGGAACTCGATCCAAATGACAGTGATCCAAATAACACACTTGTGGTACATTTCTTTTATAGTTTTGTATCGTATACTTGGATGAGATTCTAACCTGAATATTTGATTGCAGATTTTTGTTGGCAATTTGGATTCCATGTGCTCGATAGCCTTGAAGCAAACATTCAGTCCTATGGAGAATTGGTCCATGTAAAGATTCCCCTAGGAAAGCAATGTGGCTTTGTTCAATTACCAAGCGTCTGAATTCCTCTTCGGATCTATATTTTGTGAGATAAACCCAACTCTGGATTTTCTCTATAATTATCTGGAAGTGTGTAGATTTTACTTGACACCCCATCCGTCCATCACAACCCGCCCTACAATTTCAAAGTTAACTTTTGCTAAATTGTAAGCGCTAGATGTAGTCTTAGCTATATTTTTGAATTGAATCCAACCTTTTGTTCTTAATGATTCTGCAGAAGTAGTGCTGAGGAGGCATTGAAGGCATTAATGGTGCACAATTGGTGGCCGGAATGTGAGACTTTCATGGGGTCGTATGTCCTTCAAACAGACAGGTACTATAGCATGTTTTCATTTCCTTTGGGTAACTCTCGTGTATTTCAGATTTTCAGCCTGACTGCGTTTATTTTTTTTGGCTGGATGTTTAGTCACAACAACCTGATCAGAATCAGTGGAAAATGCTGCTTATTATGGATATCCAAAAGGATACGAGAACTATGGATTGTGTCTGCTCTCCACACTTCTGTTGCTGCCATTGTTGAGATGCTGCCGTTATAATGCTCTTAGAAGTGTTTTTTTGTAGTATAATTGTATTGAGATTGATGTTATTATTCTAATGCTGCTGTAATTTGTTTTATTACAACATGTACATTTACAAACATTCTGGCTACAATTTAAGGCATTAAAAGCAAAAAAAAAAAAATTTTTTTTTTTAATTTTTTTGGTGGTTATTTCGGTGTTTTCTAGAAAACCGCAGCAAATAAACCTTTTTTTTTGTGGGAAATCCCACTATTTGCTGCGTTTTACAAAGAACCGCAGCAAAAGTCATTTTTGTAGTATTGTATAAATTTCTGAACAACTATAGTACACTACTTGTAATTTTTTACTACAATTGTTCAGAAATGGACACAACATTATTCAATTATATGAACAACAACAGTCACAAAATGAACATCATCCATAAAAAAATGAACATCATACTAATTGTAATTTATGAACATCAATGATACCAAACGAACATCAAGAACTAAAAAATGAACAATAGCATTAAAAGTCATAAACTAAATTAGACAACTATCCATAAGCATACTATACATACTAAATACCATTAAAAGTCATAAACTAAATTACACAACTATACATAAGCAAACTATAAATACTAAATTTCTAAATTGTTTTCAAACTAACTAATCAAATTGTTTTCAACAAAAGCTAATCAAATTGTTCTACAACTTCCAAATTTCTAATCAACTAAATCTTTCATCTTGCTCTCACTTTGTGAAGAACTTCTGACTTGTACTTGTTGCGCCTATGCAATATAAGTTGGTAGCAGTATCTAACACGTAACTTAACCAACTTTTCTTTCTGAAAAACATTTAAACAATGAAATGAATATAAAGAAACATAAATTGAACATTAATCAATAATAAATGAATATAAAATTACCAAAGCTCTATAGTTTGAGAAGTCACATTCCCAATCACCATCTTCTCGTTTGTAAGTTTCCAAGTGATGCATTAAATAAACACCACAATTCACAACATCTTTAGAATTCCTCCAAGACATCAAGATCAGACTATGTTGAAATCTGGAAATAGACCCAATTTCTGACAAACCCTTAGAATGCAACAATCTATCAACAACCAACAGCTGCAAATATTAAAAATTTCAAAAAATCATGAATGAACATTTATATAAAAATTCTAAACATTAATATCCAAAAAATGAATAATACTTTAGAAAATGAAATACTTACCATAGTATCGGGTAAATGTCCATATTTTTTGTCAACGTAACTCCAACAGGAAGTTTTCTTTTATCAACAATCTTAATAAGCTTCTCATCCAAACTAATCCAAAGCATATAGTAATGCCCAGAATACCAAACAGGAAACACAAACTGATAAAAGCAACAAACACAAAAACATTTTATCATCCAGCAACTTGTATTCACTTCAAAAAAAATGAACATTAAACAAAAAAAAATGAACATTACATTTCTGATAACAGCAACATTATATTAGTGACATTGGCAGTTTGAAAATCTTCATTCATTCTGCAGAGAACAATTACAATCTTCTCTTCTAAAGGAGTGTCCAAATCAATAATTTCCTTTGTACACATCACCAACTACAACCAATATAATGTTATAAGGAAAAAAATTAGAAATGATAAAACTATTGAACATTTACTTTAAAAATCTGAACAACTATAAGAACAAAATTGAATTAAATTACAAAAGGCATTGTGCTGAAGTAAAATGTATTTCTTGGTCTATCATTTTCACTAACAATTCCACAATTCAGATTCATACACCAAGAATCTATGATGCAATTCATTACTTCATTTTCTTCACCCAAAGTAGCCATTTCATTTCTACTAATACTATTCTCACCATCAAAAAATAAAACTTCCCTACAAAAACAAGAAATAAATGATAAGAAATTAAATTCAAAATCTAAAATTCATAAAATATTTAAAATTTACAAAAATAAATAACTCACGTATCTTCTCCAACACCAAAGGCATAATCACTAACAGCAACATTCATAGTATTGAAGTCTTTGAAAAGATCAACATACTTCACCAGGAATGGAGATCCATAAGCTGTAGATGGTACACGAGCTCTTTTGGATCTATATGAATAAATTCAAAATAATATTCAAAATAATAACATAAATGTTCAATCTTAAAACATTAAAGTTCACCAAAAAACTATATGACCAAAAAACATCATTGTTCAAGGTAACTACACCAATGTTCAATTCAAAAACATAAATGTTCAAAATAAAAATATAAATATTCATTTACATAAGCAATGAATCAATGTTCAGTGAAGAAAAATAAATGTTCAAAATAAAAATATAAATGTTCATTTTACCTAAGAACTGGTAGTTTTTCCCTTGGTTTTTCAATAACAGCTGCCATATCACCAGCAGGTTCTTCTTCAACTTTAATTTGTCTTTTTCCTTGGACAAAACATTTAAAACAGACTGAACAAGCTCACTCTCAATCAAACCAAAATCCTCATCCAAACCAACAACATTCTTTTGCTTTTCACTGTCAAAACACCTGACAACATCATCAGCATTCTAAAAAGTAGGTGTTGCCAATTCAAGGTTGGTATTAATATTGGATTTTGGAGAAGAAGGATCAACAAATTTAACAGAAGTTCCTTTTGGAGAACTAGGTCTTTCATCAGAAGACGGGGTAGATTGAGTCACATATCTGAAACCTATGTCAAATGGATTATGAGGATCAACATCCTCCTTATCAACTAAAACCTCCTTCTTCCTTTTCTCCTTCCTACCCTTGTTCTCCTCCATTCTCTTCATTTTTGCTAACAATTCTTTTTCAATAGCATCAATCTCAGCCAAGAAACTAACACTCTCATAAACTTCTTGGCTTTGACTAAGTAAAGAATGTTGCATTTTTCCTTCTTTCACTCTCTCCTCAATGTATTTTGACAACTCCTTAGACAATGAAACATCAAGAAACAATGACTGAGCTTCTTCAAGTAATTGACTAAGAGCTGTAATTTGAGGTCCAATAGTTGTCAACAACTGTAAAAATCTTTTAAGAATAACCTACAAAACAAATGAACATTAATTCAATAAAATTGAACATTGGAAATTACAACTTGAATACAATATTATTTTCTTAAATAAAAGGTATTTCACCTTGAAATTGTTGTCATATGCAACTTCACCTTCCCCTTTGCCTCCCAAATTCTCGTTTACAACTAGAGCAGGTTTCGAAATAGGGGGAAGAATGAAACCTTTACCAACTCCGTTGCTCTTTTCAATCTGAATTCTATCAACTATCATTTGCTTCGTCCAAGCTCTCACTAGAGGATAAGTTCTAGGATGTTCAATACCTAGTCTCCTCACTCTATCAAAATAACAAATCTACAAATACAATACNTTCTTCAAATACAATACAAAACTGTGTCATTAATCATGAACATTCATTTAATAAAAATGAACCTCAACAAGAAATAAATGAACATTAGTGGAAACTACTTGAACTTTACAAACAAAATAAAACAAAAAAGATATATATATCAGAATTGTTATATGAACATTACTACAAAAATTCTGAACAACAATTTTATATAATTGAGCATTAGGAATACTTACAGTGAGAAAAGAGAGAGGACCATTGAAAGAACTCTTCTTGCTCTTATACTTGACACAAGCATTGATAAGACTTTGATGCACATACTTGCACCAATTCAAGTGGGGGATAACTTCAACAGTCAACATAGAGTACAGAAAGTTGAATTTCACATAAGCATTAGTTGTTCCCCCAAACAAACAATTGACAGCAATAACAACAAAATCAATGATGAACTTGTCATCAAGCGGGTTGTTTTTAGCTTTTACAGAGTAATAATCTATCATAGCACTAAGCAATGGGCTGCCCTTATGGGGAGGTAATCCCCAAAACACACACCACTCAGCCAAAAAATTAACAAAATCATCAGAATAATCTCTAGCTATCGGCTCAACAATGTCAATTTCACCTTTGGGAATCCCAAAAACCAATTCAACATCATCAGCAGAAATATCAAAGCTCTTGTTACCGGATAAAACAAAAGCACTACAATCTTCATCAAAACTACCAATTAAATCCTCATTGAAAGCAAGATCAGAAGTAGGAAAATCAATGGCTAACAAATGATGAAAATCAATAGATTCAATCGCCTGCTTCTTGGCTTCAGTCAAATTATCAACAAACTTCCTAAACTTCACAGGACCACCCCTAACTGCTGCCTTATCTTTATCAAAGGCTTCAGTTTCAACACCCTCAGCATCACTATCACCATCAGCATCTCGACCAGAGACAACTTTCTACAGTAACAAATTTAAACAAACAATATCAATTAACATGGCGGAAGTTTAGAATAAAATAAAATAAACAGTAATAATAAAAAAATGAACATCAATATCAATGCCAAAATGAATACTAAGTATTATAAAATGAACTTCAGTGTTAAAAAAATGAACATCAGTATAAAACATAATGAACACTAATAGTAAGAAAATGAAAATCACTTTCAATAAAAATGAAATCATTATAAATAAGTAAACTGAACAATAGCAATAAGAAAATGAACATTACAACTATAAAAATGAACATTATTAACAATAATCAAATAATTACCATTTTTCTTTTCCCTTTATCTTTAGCAGAAGCTTTCTTCTTTCTTTCTAGTTCAACATCATTCACTTTTTTTGTTGAATCAACCTTCTTAACAGGTTTTTTCTTCGAAACTACCATTTTTTTGTTTCATCAGACTTCACAGATTTTTTCTCCTTTGGTTTAGGAAGAGATTTTGGTTCAGCATTTTTTACAAGAGGCCTTAATCTCTTTTCCAATTGATCAAGTTTAACTTCACGCTTAACCTTCTTCTTTAATGCAACCTTAGTTGCAACATGCTTCCTCTTCTTTCCAACAACAACAGATGAAGCACCCACATCTCCTTCAGCTTCTACTTGTGATTCAGTATTTGTTCCCTCAAAAGGAACTACATTAGCAACTGATCTACCTTCAACATCAAATTTGGATTTCCTAACATATTATAAAAATAAAAACAAATAAATAAAAAGAAACATCAAATGTTTAGCACTTAAACAAATACATAATAACAAAACAAAGATACCTGACAGAAGGTTGATTTTTCTCTGAATCTCTATCTCTATTTAATTTAAATTTGACAACCAATTTTTTCTTTTCAGGTCTGAAATGTATATAAATACTTTTCAGATCTGAAATACAAACATATAAAACAATGCAACACATATATACACATTCAAAAGTAACTGAACATTATTTAGAAAGATATGAACATTCTAACATAAAAAATGAGTATAAACATAAGAAAACAGAACATTAAAAATTATCAAACTAAAATGCGTTGAACACTAGCTCACAAAAATGAACATCAACACACACCAATTCAACCAAAATTAAAATGCATTGGAACCTTAGCTTACAAAAATGAACATTTTTGCAAATACATGAACATCAACTACAAAAATATCCACACCAAAATCAGTATATGAACATCAACATATTTATATGATACAACTACAAATATATGAACAACACAATTTTGAACAATAATATTAAAAAAAAAAAAAAACTACAATTACAAAAAAAAAAAACAAAAACAGAACCAAACCAAAAGAAAAATCAAACAAAATAATTCAAAATCATAACCAAAAACAACAAAAATTAAAATGCAACAACTTAGGGTTTATAAAAACAAAAAAAACCTAAAAAAAATTCAATTACAAAGACTTAAAATTCACATACTGTTTATTTTCCTCATCCTCCACATCCTTCATTGCATCAAGTTTTCTTAAAACTTCTTGAACCTTTAGACGATGGCGATTGTGATTCATCATTCTTATGCTTAAACTTACTAACTAACTCTCTTAAAGTAAGAGAATCAGAATTTCTACAAAAGCAAACAAAATTACACAAATTAAAACTAAATTAAAACAATGTAAGCATAAAAAACGAAAATTATAAACAGCGAAAGCCACGAAAATTACCCTGAAGAACCATTTCCTCCTTCAATTGACTTATCCATGAGAAATTACTTGCAAAAACTTAAAAAGTGATTCCACAAGAAGATAAAAAGAATCGAAAATGATTGAAAATGGTTTTTTTGGAGTTAATATAGAGAAAAAGGCAAAAAGAAAGTTGAAAGAACCAAAAAAAACTGACAAAATGAATAAGGAAGTTGAAATTCAATTTTTGAAAAAAAAAACGAAAAAAGAAAAAAAAAATTAACTGCTGCACATGTACCACACACGCTCGGAAGCACATAGAGGAAGGTGCTCCGGGTGCACCTAAGAATCTGCGCTCAACCTCAACAACATTACTTGTTTAATTTAAAAAATAATTCAAATCGTTGAAGTTTCAACTCGTTAGCCGCCGTTATAGTTCCCAAGCACGACAAAGACATCACTGCTTCTCCAATTTTTGAATTGAAGAACCATCTAATTTCGCGCGTTGAACACTTACCACACCATTCCTTTAACCGTGAAAAACACATTCACTCAAAATCTTCGATCTCCATTGAAGCTTCAAATTCGAATTCGAGGTTTTCATCATCAATTCGCACCCATCAATTTCCCCAAATCACTACTTTTCAGTTCCTAAATTCCTCCAATTTCACAATTAGGGTTTTAGTTCATCTTCTTTATAATTCCAATTTTCAAGTACTTTTTACATCGTATTAACCTATTTTCATTGTGATTTTTGATGCAGATGGAAGCGCTTTACATCAAACTCTACGAAAAGTACTCTAAACTCAAGGTTGTTTCTTCCCTCATTTCTAGGGTTTCTATTTCTACTGTTGAAGTTTCAATTTTATTGAAATTGATTTATGTAATTGTGAGATTTAGTTTATGCGCCTTTAAATTGATGAAAATTTAGCTCTTTTTTCTTGCTTAATTACTTCAATTTTCAGTAAATATTCTTCAATTTCCAATTTCTTACATTAATTTTAAATCTTTGGTTTTTTTGGGAATTTAGACATCAAAGGATCGTGAGTTAGATGAAGTTAATAAAGAACAAGAAATCAAATTCATGGAGTATATGTCTGGTAATCATGTATAATCTTTTATGTCATTTAATAATTTCAGCACTTTATTTGAGATTAGCAATGTGGAGCTCATTTGCTTGCTTAGAAATATGATTTTTTTTTGGTGTTAACTTAAAATCTCACATTGTTGCATATTTTGTAAAATTGTCGTTGCAGCAGCGGATTCTTTAATAGAGCATTTGAAGACCGAAAATGATAGGCTGTCTGATAATGTTGATGAACTAAGGGAGGAAAATTTAGCGTTGAGGTATTTTAGTTTCGAAGATTTAACATATGTATTTTTTTTCAAGTTTCATGATTGTCATTATAAGTGTAATTTTGTTGGTTGTAGATCAGCTAAAGACGAACAGTATGAAGAACTTCAGCAGCAATTAATGGAAGAAAAACAGAAGAGTAAGTTAGTTGATTGCCTTTTGCTGATAGTTGTTTCATATACGGGAATATTCAGTCGTAAACCAGTGTCATAAATTATTGTTGAATGTCGAGGGAGATACTGATGTATATTTGTTATACCCTTTATAGTACTGCTAAGTAATGAAGTTGATTACCACTATCTACTTTAGTATGTGATAGTAGTATCTCATTCTTCTGCTTTTGATTGCTATCGTTGTCATAGTTATTCATTCCTATGTGCAACTGAACTCATAGACACTGTCAGGAAAATAGAACTAAACACGGCACATGAAATCTAGCAGCACACAAGCCAGGGCTTATTAAAGATGGAAGAAACTACAGTTAGGCAACAGAGGCCGTAGCAGCCTAGAATGGTTACTGTACAGCTTCTTAGACGATGTCTGTTTTAAGTTGAATCTAGCTTTAAGACTGCTTGTATCCTTTTTGAGAACTTGAAAGCCTTTTAAGAATAGCTTTTAGAGCATTTGTTAAAAAACAGCATTGGTTTGGGGCAATGTTGGGTACACCTTGACATGATTTGACTCTCTTGAGATGAGATCTTCCCTGGACTGAACTTTAGGTTTAGTATGTGTTATGATTTATTAATACTCTTACCTTAAATACATGCAGATCTAGAGCTTTCTGCAGATGTTGAGCAACTACGCCAGTTACAGCAAGAGAAACCCCAATCTAGCAACAGAGTTGTTCAGCACTTGGAACAAGATGTAAGCGACAGTCAACAAAGTCCATCTGTATCTCGAGAACTATTCAATGAGTCTCCCATGAGAATCACTAGGAAGCGTGCTAGACAGCTTATGGAGACTGATTATAGTGGATCAGATGGGCTTCTTGGGATTTCAAATAGGAAAGAACATTTGTCAGATCAAAGAAAAAGAGAACATTCTTATACATATGTTCAGGTATCTGTTTGGTCCTAACCTTATGAAAGGTCTTCCCACTCTCTCTCTATCTCTCTTTTTTGATTTGTTGTCACTGATTTTTCTGTTTGTTGACATACAGCCAGAGTGTTGTCAGAGTAATATTGATAATGAAGGTGTGTGAATGAAGTTGCCTACCATTCAAGTTAGAAATTTCATTGCTTTACTCTTATCTGTTTAGTAATATGTTTGCTTTTCAATTTTTTGTGCATTATTGTCAGGTCATTGCCAATGCCTGTTTCAAAATCTCGTTGAGTGCCTAATTGGCATGAAAGTCTCTATCGCTAATCAACCCGAGGGAAGGTGTATACATGCAGTTCATCAGTCAAGTGGTAAATTACGAATTATATTATGTTCTGCATTGAACCATGCCTTTAAAGCTGTGTTGTGCTCAAAACAGTTAACCAAGTTTTGCTGCTAAACGATTTTGGAGAACAATTGATCTATTTTGTTGATGTAATTAGGATACTTTTGTTGATTGCAGGTTATTCATTTAATTTGATTTGGTTGAACAAGGCTTCCCCAGGCACAGAGTTGTTGTATCATTTTTCTTCCCTAGGGACATTTGCTAATGTGGCTCCAGAGTGGATGCGGGAGGTTATCATCTTCAGCGTGAGCATGTGCCCCATCTTTTTCGAGAGACTATTTCGTATAATTAGGCATCACTAGTTTTATTGGTTCAGTGTCTTGATCCAATTAATGAAATTTAAATTCAATATTACTGGATCTCGAAGGAAGTTATCCCTTCGTGTAGTTAACATACTTAACAACGACGGATATGGTCCTCCATCAGTCCTGGGAGCATCCTTCATGTTTTAGGTAGCCTGTATGCAGTAAAACTCTGAAATTTGGGAGTAGTGTTTCCTCAGATAAGCTCCAATTGTATGTATATTTAATTTGTAATCTAAGCTATTTCTAATGGTGTTATGTGTTAAAAGTTCTTTGTGCCATTGGACATTGCTTCAAAACCAGAAAACCTTATGTTGAGGATTGAATAAACAAATGTTTTGCCTCAAGTGTTGTTCAAATTGTTACTCTGACAGTTGATCTGATCTCTGTGATTCCGTTGTTGATCGAATGATTACACCAATCATTCATGCTGATCCATTTTCTGACAAGTTGTTTGAGGGTCCTTTTTGACCTTTCGAACTTCAACAACTTGTCCGAGGGCTTTTTTTTTTTTTTGAACTTGAGGACACCATTTAAACTTTTCACCATTGATTGAGGCCTGTTTTAAGCGTTTTGGAGGGCTGTTTTGGGCTCAATCTTGTTTTCATCATGTACTTTTCCCACGTATAAGTATTATTGGTGACCTCAAGACGTCTTACACTCAGTTTCAACCTCTAAAAAGTTGTTAACCTCCCTCTTTAAACAATTTTTAAAAAAGGGTACACATTACACTAGTCTTTTCACTCTCATTGGACTAACCTTATGACCTATTGAACCTCGACAAGATGTTGGACACCCTTTTTTGACCCTTGGGACACCATGTAAAATTTTCGGCAATTTTTTTTCTAGGACCGCAAAACCTAGGAAAACTATGTATTGCAGTCTTCGTTTTCAGTGGTTTCGGAAGGCTGTCCTAGGCTTTGTCTTATTTTCTCTATATATTTCTCCCATCTGTTGTTGGTGATTCTAGGATGCCTCTCACTTAGTTTCAGCCTCTAAAAATTGTTATCATAGCTCTTTAAACAATATTAAAAAAGGGTAACTAGAGATCTCAACCAAAGGCTATTATCTACTATTTTTTTAGTATACGGGGTCCTGGAAAAAAGTTGCCAAGGACTTTTCAATGTGCTCGTATGATTAGAAAAATGAACCTATACCAAACGATTTAGGGTGAAAAAGCCTTAAGAGGGATGATAACAAGTTTTAGAGGGTATTTGAAATAAATGTTTTTCCATTCTTCGGAAAAATCCATAAGAGGGATGGAAACAAGTTTTTAGGGGCCGAAACCGATCGCGGGGAGTTCTGTGGTGGTCCATAAAACTTGGTAAATAAACAGGGCGAAAATAAGATGGGGTCGGGAAGGTCTTTTCGGAGGCCTCAATCAAAGGTTATTATCCACTGTTTTTTAAGAATCCGGGGTCTGAAAAAAAAAAGGTTGCAAAACACTTTCTGAGGTACCCTTATGATTTCAAAATGAACCCAAACTAGGTGATTTGGGGTGAAAAGGGTACCTGAAATAGATTTTTTTTGGTTCTTCGGAGAACCCCCTAAGAGGGATGAAAACAGGTTTTTAGGGGCCGAAACCGATCGTGGGGAGNTGGAGGGCTGTTTTGGGCTCAATCTTGTTTTCATCATGTACTTTTCCCACGTATAAGTATTATTGGTGACCTCAAGACGTCTTACACTCAGTTTCAACCTCTAAAAAGTTGTTAACCTCCCTCTTTAAACAATTTTTAAAAAAGGGTACACATTACACTAGTCTTTTCACTCTCATTGGACTAACCTTATGACCTATTGAACCTCGACAAGATGTTGGACACCCTTTTTTGACCCTTGGGACACCATGTAAAATTTTCGGCAATTTTTTTTCTAGGACCGCAAAACCTAGGAAAACTATGTATTGCAGTCTTCGTTTTCAGTGGTTTCGGAAGGCTGTCCTAGGCTTTGTCTTATTTTCTCTATATATTTCTCCCATCTGTTGTTGGTGATTCTAGGATGCCTCTCACTTAGTTTCAGCCTCTAAAAATTGTTATCATAGCTCTTTAAACAATATTAAAAAAGGGTAACTAGAGATCTCAACCAAAGGCTATTATCTACTATTTTTTTAGTATACGGGGTCCTGGAAAAAAGTTGCCAAGGACTTTTCAATGTGCTCGTATGATTAGAAAAATGAACCTATACCAAACGATTTAGGGTGAAAAAGCCTTAAGAGGGATGATAACAAGTTTTAGAGGGTATTTGAAATAAATGTTTTTCCATTCTTCGGAAAAATCCATAAGAGGGATGGAAACAAGTTTTTAGGGGCCGAAACCGATCGCGGGGAGTTCTGTGGTGGTCCATAAAACTTGGTAAATAAACAGGGCGAAAATAAGATGGGGTCGGGAAGGTCTTTTCGGAGGCCTCAATCAAAGGTTATTATCCACTGTTTTTTAAGAATCCGGGGTCTGAAAAAAAAAAGGTTGCAAAACACTTTCTGAGGTACCCTTATGATTTCAAAATGAACCCAAACTAGGTGATTTGGGGTGAAAAGGGTACCTGAAATAGATTTTTTTTGGTTCTTCGGAGAACCCCCTAAGAGGGATGAAAACAGGTTTTTAGGGGCCGAAACCGATCGTGGGGAGCCCTGCGATGGTCCATAACACTTGTTAGAAATACAAGGCGAAAATAAGACGGGGCTGGAGAAGACCCTTATGGAGGCCTCAATCAAAGGCTAGTATTCACTTTTTTTTTTGAGATTCCGATGTCCCGGGAAAAAAAAAGTTGCCACAGACTTTCCAAGGTGCTTGTATAGTTAAAATATGGACCCAGAGAAGCGATTTGGATGAAAAGGCCTTAAGAGGAACGATAGCAAGTTTTTAGAGAATACTTGAGATAGTTGTTTTTTCCGATTTTCGAAAAAATGCCATAACAAGGATGAAAACAAGTTTTTAGGAGCCGAAACCGATCTTGTTATAATCCATATCAATTGGTAAAAAAACAACGCAAAAATAAGTTGGGGCACATGAAGGCCTTCCCAAAGGCCTCAATACAAGGCTATTATCTACTGTTTTTGAGATTCTAAGGTCCCGAAAAAAAAAGTTGCCAAAAACTTTTCGAGGTGCCCATATGATTAAAATATAAACCCAGTTCAGGCGATTTGAGGTAAAATGGCCTTAAGAGAAATGATAACAAGTTTTTAGTGTTGAGAAGTCCTCTGGTGGTCCATAGCATTTGGTAAAAAGAACAAGGTGAAAATAAGACGGGGCCCGGAAAGGTCCCTCTGGAGGCCTCAATCAAAGGCTATTTTCCATTGCCTTTTCAAATTCCAGGATCCTGAAAAAAAAAAGTAGCTAAAAACTTTCCGGGGTACCTGTATGGTTAAAATATAAATCAAGACAAGACAATGTGGGGTAAAAAGGCCTCAAAAGGGATAATAACAAGTTTTTAGAGGGTCCTCTAAATAGTTGTTTTTTTGTTCTTCGAAAAAACCATAAGAGAGATGAAAACAAGTTTTAAAGGGTCGAAATAAAGTGTAGAAATAAAGGGTGAAAATAAGACGGAGCCCGGGAAGACGCTTCTGGAGGCCTCAATCAAAGGCTATTATCCACTGTTTTTTGAGATTCTAAGTTCTCAGGAAAAAAAGTTGCTGAAAACCATCTGGGGTGCCCGCAAGGTTAAAATATGAACCCAGACAAAGCGAAATGGGGTGGAAGAGCCTTAAGAGGGTTGATAACAAGGGCTTGTTTACTTCAGCTTAAAATCGGTTCAGTCTAGTTCAACTCAACTCTTCTTTTATTTTGCTACTCATTAATCCTTCATAAAAAAATTTCAGTTCAGTTCAGCTCCAATCAATTCAGTTCAGTTTAGCTGTTTTCAGCTGAAATAAACAGGCCCCAAGTTTTTAGAGGGTCCCTGAAATAATTGTTTTTCCGTTCTTTGGAAAAAGCTATAAGAGGGATAAAAACAGGTTTTTAGGGGTCGAAACCAATCGTGGGGAGACATGTAGTGGTCCATTCCACTTGGTAAAAATACAAGGCGAAAATATGACGTGGCCCGGGAAGACTTTTCTCTTAATCAAAGGCTATTAATCCATTATTTTTTGAGATTCTGGGGTCCCCGAAAAAAGTTGTAAAAAACCACCCGAGGTGCTCACATAGTTTAAATATGAACCTAGACCAGGCGATTTAGGGTGAAAAAACGTTAAAAGGGTTGATAGTAAGTTTTTAGAGGGTCCCTGAAATAATTGTTTTTCCGTTCTTCGGAAAAAGTCATAAGAGGGATGAAAACAGGTTTTTACGGGCCGAAACCGATCGTGGGGAATCTTGTGGTGGTCCATAGCACTTGGAAGAAATACAGGGCGAAAATAAGACGGGGCCTAAGAAGGCCTTTCTGAAAGCCTCAATCAAAGACTATTGTTCATTGTTTTTAGAGACTCTATGGTCCTAGAAAAAAATTGCGAAAGATATGAATCCAGTCCAGACGATTTGGGGTGAAAATGCCTTGTGAGAGATGATAACAAGTTTTTAGAGAGTCCTTGAAATAGTTGTTTTTACGTTCTTCTGAAAAGGTCATAAGAGGTATGAAAACAGGTTTTTTAGGGGGTCAAAGTCGGTTGTGAGGGTGATGGTCCGTAGCACTTGGTTAAAAAACACGGCGAAAATATGACGGAGCCAGGGAAGGCTCCTCCGGAGACCTCAATCAATGACTATTATCCACTGTATTTTGAATTTCCATGGTTCAGAAAAAAAAGTTGCCAAAAACTTTTCGAAGTACCGTTATAGTTAAAATATGAGCCCGGATAAGATAATTTGAGGTAAAAAGGCCTTAAAAGGGATATTCCGATATTGTGATATTGACAAATACGTATTTAAAACTTAAAAGGTCTCAATGAAAACTAATAAGCCGAAGGCAAATTATATACTCCGTACCACTTATAATTTAAGTCGGATATTGTGATATTGACATTAACATTATAAATGAAATTTAGCTTAGTTTGCTTTACGTCTATAAAGAAATGAAAAACATACATGGTATGGCTATGGCCAGAGATTGTGCCCAGTAGTGACCAGGGGAATACAGTAGAAGTTATGTTAATGCTTGCTCTAAAAAAGTGTGAGGGTATCATTGTGAAGTATCACCGAGTTTGAAGATATTTAGTACATTAGTGACGATACAAAAATGGAATGTGAACATTCAGCATTCCTTTGGAAGGAAAATCAAGCGAATTTGGAAACTATTAACACAATTAGATTTGATCTACATCAAAAAATTGAAGCATGCTTAAGATACATTTTCATTCTTTAGTAGACCACTGTACCTATGAGCTTTTCAAGTCAGACAAGGCTTCCTTGGTTGTTGCTGAGATTACAGCATCAGAAGCATTAGGCAAGTAATAGTATTTTCCTGCAAAAAGAATAGTAATTTAGCATCATGAAAATAGCACAAGGAGATTAGAAGAAAATGTGCATGCCGTAAGCATACCTTGAGCTACTCTGGCTATCTCTTTGGCAAAGCCGGTAGATACAAATTTGTTTTCCGTGTCAATGACGAGCAGTGACATTCCTGCTTTGTAAATTTTACCAGCTACTTCAAGAATCTCATCCTAATGAAAGAACACAACACAACAAAAAGTCAATCATTTGCAAGAAATGGGAACGAATTGTATAAAGGCAGAATTTTTATATTGAAAGTTTGTAATTTTGATAGACTTCAAGATGTAGAAGGTTGGAGACTAAAGTTGTACCTTCAACTCTTTTGAAGAAGGCCGAGGAGTATTTGCAGAGGCTTCTTCGGGGTCGGTGGATTTTTTCAGTGATATGTTTGCTCTGCCATCAGTTATAGCAACAATCATGATACGTCCAACATCTCCACTTTTTTCTGCATTTAGTCCAACTCTCACGGCCTAAACATATGCAGAGGAGAGATTACGGACAGGAAGTCAGATGCAATAATAGAAGCTAAGTAAATGCAAATTGTAATTAACATTTGACCTGATATCAAATGTTGAATTTTTGCTGTTATCAGCCAGCTTAAAGACATTGACAGTACCAAAAACGCAGAGAGAAAATACTGACCGTTGTAAGACCATGAGCAAGAGGAGAACCTCCACCACATGGAAGTCTCTCAAGACGATTTCTTGCCATTGAGATTGATCTGGAAGGAGGCAGGAGCACTTCTGCAGCATCCCCACGAAATGGAATGATGGAAACCTAAGTAAAATAAAGGATATTTATTAGAAGGAAAATACCTAACAGCATTCGAGCAATAATGCCAAGCATCATCAGTGTAAGAGAAGTCAAGAGTTTAAGACCATCAGGCATCATCCCAGACTCGCGGTCAGCTTAACCTTCAGGATGAAATGACTTGAAAAAATCAAGATAAGAAGAAGAAGAAGAATAAGGATGACAAATAATACATTCTCAACCAGCGAGGACATAATTCGAAGTTAGGGTGAAAACGTACAAATTTGAAGTTAATAAAATTGACTATAAGCTGAAATAGAAAGTTTCAAGCATTTGAGAGGCCTAAATTTTCCCCAAAGAAAGCAAAAGAAACTAATTTGACTCAAAGCTTTTCTCAATGATTTCTCTTCTATTGACCTTCATTTACAGTGGTATATGATATACCTCAATTTTCCGTTAACTAATCCTCTGCCTTTTACCTTAAGCGAACAAATAACAGACATAGGTTGAAGTGGGAAGCAAATATGTGAATACCAAAAAAGCAATTTCTCTTGCTCCAAGGTCAAAGTTAAGGCAATGCAACATAACTATGTTGCTTTTGCTTCAACTTCAACGATATTAATGGAAATTAGAGCAGAACGTTTCCCCTTCTGGCTTAGACGCAAGTTGCAATTGCTAAAGCTTACAAGTTAACAAATGATTTTTAAGGTTTATTAGTGAGCTTATATTTTAAAACTAAGAAGTAAAAAAAGACATTAAATGATGGCAATGGAGATCTTGTAAGTCGTATACATGAGAGTCTCATCGAAATCTCATATTACTACTTCAGGTAATTAACAAGAAATCTAAATAAATATATAAATATGACAAATCATGAATGACATAGCATGAGAGCAAGCCATAAGAGCAGCTCTATGAGACATGTAATTAGGAGCATAAGTTATCCATGCCCTATGTTTGGTATGAGGTATTAGTGTCTAAAGCCTCCGGATGCAAATATCGTCAGACATTGGATTCATAACTTGCATTTAACTCACCTGATCCCTGCTTGTATAGCTCTCAGCTAACAACTTGAGTGCTGCACCCTTTGCATTTTGCATACGATTTAATGCCATACTCCCACTAGCGTCAACCACAAATATAACCTGTCATCAATTGATCACCAAGCCAAAGAAATACAGTATTATTAACAAAGCCTCCTCGCACAACTGTAGAATTAGTTCCAAATAATTGAGATATAGTGTCTAGCACGCTCAGGGAAGTAATGGAAACAAATCTATAAAAAATACTATTGACAGAAATAAAGAGGCGAACTAAATCCAACAATGAATACCAAAGCTCCAGCTTTTCTAGCCATTCTTTTAGCTCTCATGTCTGTCTTTTCCACAAAAACTTTCCTCCCTGTGTCCAAATCCTTTGCCTTCCTCAATTTTTGATACGGGGCAGCAGCTCTAAGGGTTGCATCCACAGCTAATCTCTTGACAGGACCCTGTTCAGGATAAGCTTTCTTTTATGTAAGTAGAAAAATGACATGGCATATTACATGACAGGCAAACAAAAACAGCAAGCAGAGTCAGATATTCAATAAACTGGTCTAGCCTCAGCAGTGAAAGTGAAATGGAGCCTTTTCAGCCTGTTTCTCCTTTTTAAAACTCTCTTCTTTTTTCCCTTTTTCTAAGAAGAGAGAGAGAGGGGAGGTTGGGGGGGGGGGGGGGGGGGGGAGTTGTACAAAATTAAACTCTTAAGAAGAAAGCTTCGGAAGTAATGGCTTATTGCAAACAGCTATGGAGCAAAGATATAAAGTACATAGAAAAGCTATAGTTTACAAAGGAACAGTAGAAATTTGAAACCTTTGGAAGCATTGGCTTAATGTAGCGGCCTCGATCCTCTGAAAATATGACATTCTTTGCTCTCCCAGCCTTCCCTTTGCGTCTCTGAGCTTGTTGAGCAAAGAAGAGAAGTTTCTCATCCACTAAACCTCCTTCTGCATCAAAGATAAACTCTTCCGGTAATTGATCCTGTTGCTGCTCATTCTCCTCATCATTCTCATCCTGCAAGACATAATATCTCCGAAAAGGAAGACTATATCAAGAAACAAGACACAACTTTTAAGAAAAGTGGAGTTGAATGGGGAAAAAAGAACCTCTTGTTCTTCCTCTTCATTCTCATTCTGCTCCTCGGACGAATCCTGATTCTGTTGAGGGGGTGGGGGAGGAGGTGGCTGTTTATTCTGATCTTCTGGGGGATTTTCCTGGACGATTGAACGAGGAAGAATCACCAGTTCAACCTGAAAAGAAATAATATAATATCATTAAACAGCTTTGAAAAACATTCACATGCTCAAGAGGTAATCATCCGGCCGGTTTGCAAACCAGACTCAGGACAGCTTAGCTTTTCCCATTGAACAGCTCCGGAAGTAATAAATAATTAACTTTAAAACAACCCAGAAGACAACAAGGTTGACAGGAACGATACTTAACAGCTTTCTTTAGGTCATCTACACTGACTTTTTCACGTCCTTCTAAAGCAGTGAGACACTTGGCAACACGCAGAGCGTACAATTCAGCTCTGTGGCCCTGCAGATAGATGATAAAAATAAGCAACTCAGCATACTTTCAAATAACATATAGCAAGCTGCAAGCATATATTTTATTCTACAAAAGGAACAGAAATATAGTTCAGACTCCAACCTCAGGCAATCAATTAAAGCAATAACTAATCAACTACACTTGCTAGAAGGTTGAGACTGTAAATTCATTTTTGCAGCTAAGCACATATAGTTTTCCCACCATCAAATCATCAATGATGTAAAGCATCACAAGCCTTTATCAAGGTGACAAGTACTTTCCCACCACCAAACCTAACCATTGTCACTAAAATCTTGGTTCATTCAAAGGCAATAAGACATCACTCCTTCCTACTTGAAATTATGGTATATCTTAGAATCGTCTCAGCAAACCTCCTACAAGGGTCACATGTGACAAGGGAATAGTTTGGGTACATCAACTGAGGTGTCAGCAATTCCAGTTAAAAAATGCCTTACTGAGTAGCATTGGGGGATTCAGTACAATACTTTTCATTCGAAAACATCATGTCCTTTCATCTTTCTTTTCTTTAACTAAGTTGTATTTGCATTGATGATTTCCTGCATCTCGAATACAACAACCTTAGTCTCTGTTTCTTGTTTTTCTTATGTGTTACTGCTTCTCAGCTCTGTTTCATAGCAGAGAAATCATCCTATACTAATTTACTCTATCACATATCCTACTATATAAGCAATATTTTTCTTTGATTTCTTACCCAATTAAAAATTACTAATTAGCATAGCATGGTAATCGTATACAAAATTGGATTAACAAAATTGGATTAACAAAATTCTTAAATATTAACCCAGTGGGTGTCAACCAACAGACTAACAAAGACAATCTAAAGTTAGCTGGTGTAATTGAGGGCATATTGGCAGCTGTTAACAAAAAAGATACAAAAACGAAGACCCATCTATACAGTTCATAGTATGAAGCCATAGGTTTAGACATAAATTTGGTAAAAAGAGAAAAATATCATAAATCATAATGAATTAATACAGAGTCCATATTTTAGAACCTGGCAACCACCTCGCATGGCTTCCATGACTAAATACTTTATTTGCTCCTTGCTAATTGTAACATCTTTCAGGTACTCCCTTGCTAAAATGATCTGCAATATATGACATAAACAAAGCATTAAACATGCATTTAATACTCATAATACCTGAAGATGAAAGGCAAGATAGTTGGTAAAAAACAAATTTTGATTATATTACCTGTGTTTTAGCAACTTCAGTTTCCTCCTCAACCATCTTAAACACGTCATTACATTGTTCCTGAAATTGTGTTGCAATTCCAACAGCTGCAACACGGTCATCAAAATTCATCGGAAGATCTGCACTGAAGAGGGATTATACATCAGATCAATAGTTAAGTAGGAGAAAACAGAGCTTAACATGCTGAACAATGTGTCCCATTAACCAGATGTGCTAAAAAGAAAGAGGAGCGGAGGAGGTAAGAATAATCTTGACTATGCAATTTGGGAACCTCAAGTGCAGTACCTCAAATTAATTGCTATGCGATCCAACAAATGCTCACGTACAGCACCCTCTTCTGGGTTATAGGTGGCAATTAACAAGGGCTTGCATGGGTGACGGAAACTGATTCCTTCTCTTTCAACAATATTCACACCCTCAGTTAAAACATTCAGGAGAAGATTGCTGATCCCTTCATCCAGAAGGTTTATCTCATCAACATAGAGGACACCTCTATGAGCTTCAGCCAGAAGTCCAGGCTGGAAAACAGTGGTTCCTGTTTTCACAGATTCCTCAACATCAACAGACCCAATAAGTCGATCCTCTGTAACACCAAGAGGAATCTGCAAAGCATCAAATCGGTCACCAATGGATGAATGGTGGTAAAATCAACACGAAGACTGTATGAGGAATTTTCGCATATTAAGTACCTGTACAAAAGGGGATTTTACAACATTGGTCTTAATGTTGCCAGATTCATCATATTGGACAATATCAGCCAAACGATCTTCCCACCTACACCATTTTTACTTCGTTACGTGATTGCTCAATCAATAAAAAAGAAAGTCAATAGAAGTATGAGTCAAGATGAAGCAACAACAAATGCTACACCCGTATGCAACTTATCAAACTGCTTGTAATGAACAACAGATATCAATGGAAATGTTCATTGGAAGAAAGCTCAAAGGTAAATGCTGGAAGTTAGAACTTCTACAACATAACGTAACATACATTAAAAAAACACCAAGATAGAATGGAGTAACCTTACTCTTCTGGACAAGATGGATCAGCATTAGCAATGGAACCCTCAACTACATCAATAGGTGGAAGAATGGCGTGTAAACCACGTGCCATAATCGTCTTGGCAGTCCCTCGCTTTCCTGAGATGCCTATTCCTCCGATTTCACGGTCAATAGCTCCAAGCAGCAGCGCTGTTTTAATAGCATCCTGCAAAATAAATGCTCCAATCAAACAAGAAACACGAATGGGAGCAACGGAGAACCATCATGCATATAATGTTTCACAAGCCAAATTTCTACAAGCACAAATTATACAGTAAACAACATCCTATGTAGTACACACAATGAAGTATTTCCGAATTATGATCCTCCACACAATCTACAAAATGATCGCACCTCGACCGCTCTAGGAATTCATATACTTGTAGAGCAACACAATTCAACTCACTTTCCATGGTTAGCCAACAAAATAATCATCAAATTCTAAGATGAAAAAAATAAAATAAATTCCAAATTAAGAAACTTTTATAGACAAGTCTGAGGTTTCAAATTGAACTGCTCACGTAATTCAAATTACTGAAAAAAATAATAATAGAAATAGATTAAGCTTTAAGCATAACATCATATGATCATAATATAAGTATCAAAAACTTCAATTTTTCTAAAATTCAGCATAATATCAATACATCAAACATAATACTCTAATCACATTTTTCAAATGAATAATTCAAACAATTAAACCGACATTAAACAAACAATTATAAATTAAATTCGTTGAAATTAGAGAGTTCAGAGGTCACCTGTCCAACAACGGCAGCTAGAGGGAAGAATTGGCGACCATAACTAGTGGATTTAGGGTTTCCGGCGTCGGAAATGACGGTGCCATTTTCGGAATTCAGGGTTGCGGTGGCGCAAATTTTGAGCGACGGTGAAGAACGGTGGAAGTTACGTCGGCGATTGAAGTTAGTGGAAGTGAAGTTGGTGTGAGTGAGAGAGAAAGGAATTTTGAGAGAAGAGTTTGAGTTATTGAAGAAAGTGAAAGATGGTGATGAAGAAGTAAGCGCCATTGATGAAATGGAATGGTGGAAGATGAAGATAGGGGGAGTTTCAAGTTTAAGTGTTCACTTATCTGCTCTTTGTCTCCCTAGTCTTAGCCACGAGTTTGTATTTTTGTTAAGTATGCCTTGCTTTGTTCTCCGAGCCTCCGGGCTATAATTGGATTCGACCCGTGCCGCACACATGCTAATAGTGTGTAAGCTAGGTTGCACGGGTTCAAAAACGGAGACAGGGACGAAAAACGATAAAATTAAAATTTCTAAAAACGAGAACGGCAAGGAATCGGCAATTAAATAATCACAAAATAATTTAAAATACAATAGTATTTAATATTTTAATGTAACAATAACATAATAGTTAATTCATAAAACGTTAAACTACAACATTATCTTAAAATACAACATTATCATTAATCGGTTCGTGGTCATCGTGGTCTCCCTCAAACTCACCGTCGTTCGTTCAAACTTCACCTGGAATTCAGTTCAAGTCGTTGTCGCCCGACACTTTTTATTTGATGATTTGGTGAATGTCAAATGAAAAGAAAAGCAGACAATGAATGTTGAGGAAAGAAAGCAGACTAAAAGAAAAAAATGTTGAGTGAACAATTAGAGAGAATTGAAAGAGACTAGAGGAGTAAAAAATTTAGTGAAGTAAAAGGAATGAAGGAGAATTGAAGAGGACTAGAGGAGTAACTGAGTAAGAAGGTCGGTGAAGTAGTTTGTCAAACAATAAACCCTGGACTTTGGTTTTGAGTGGTATTTTGATAATGTTGGGTCTTGGGCTCTTATTTGCATTTGGACTTTTGTCTTAAAAAGGTTGGGACTTCTATTTTGTATCTAAACCGACCCCGAAATGTCCCCAAAGTAGCACACCCGTCCCCGCCCAATTGATGCCGACCCTGTCCCTAAAGTAGCACACCCGTCCCCGCCCAATTGATGCCGACCCCGGGACGTTTTTCAGGCGTCTTCGCACCGTCCCTGTCCCCGAAACGACCCAGTACGGATTCACCAAGTTCTCAAAGGTACAGTGTGTAAGTGTTTGAAAAAGAATTTTCTACATTAATGCACTTTAAATTTAACTTTAATGACTTATCTTAGTTTGTTCGTATGTCGATATGTATTTTATTTTGATTTATAGAGGTCAGATTGTCACACTTATTACTTTTTACTTCAGCCACCACCTCACATTACCCAGCATGCAACACTCTTGTTATTCTTATTTATTTCATTCTATAAATATTTGACTAGTCGACATTTCATTTCTCTCTATTTTTGTCCTTGTTATTAAAGGCTCAGATTTTCAGTTGATTTGGTTCTTTATCAGAGCATAGCGTCAAGACGACAAGATGATTATGAGTTAAAATGAATTGCATTCACAATTCCTTTTTAAAGTAGGATATTGCCCTTGTTGCCTACAATAGTATAAATGGAGTATAAACCCAATTCTTGAGCCTCAATCATGCCATAAGCTTCATTACACAAAACCAAAATATTGAATTTGTTGATAATAAGATGACAAATTAACTCACTGATGAGGCTATCGCACACCTATCAAAAATAAACCTAACCACTCTAACTAATATAGCTAGGGAAGTAGGGATCGAATCCACAGGGAAGCAATTAAACCTATTAGTTCTAAAAAGTTTAAACTGTGTAAAGGGCCTTTGAGTGACAATTGTGATCAAGAAATTAACTAGAATTAGAGCTAAATTGATTAAGGAATTAAATTAATGACTAAACCTAAGACGTCGGTTCACCACATATTAACCAACGAATTGCACACAAATAATTAATTAGATTATCAATTTCCTTGAATTAAGGTCCACTAATTCTCTCGAATCTAGTTCCCTTCAAAATTCCTCTAATGGCTCTCGCTCACTTAGACTCGTTTTGCCTATTGTCCTTATGATCTAATTGTGATAATCTTACCTCTCCGCATCGATTTCAGCAATATCAACCTAACAACTAAACATGGTCAGTATTTAATTGAAAGCAATAACAATTGACAACAAGAATTCAAGCACATTAATAGTTAAAGTAACATTTATGAGCAAAACATCACCGATTAATCCATGGATCCCCTAGTCCTAGAAAAAAATTACTCACTCATAATTGAAATAACAAAAACCTAAATCAATAAAAGAAATTATAATCCTAAACATGATTAAACTAAACAACCCAACAATAATCAAGAATTTAATTCTAAGCATAAAACTAATAAAACTAAGAGCATGAATTAAAACTAATAATAAACATTAACTAAGAACAAGAACTGAGATTGAAATAAAACCTGGATATTATTGATTGAAAGATTGAATAGAATTCCACGAATTTTAAAGTAAACTAGGGTTTGTAAAAGTAAAAAGGCGTAAATGACAAATTAGGAATACAAAGCCTTAAGTACTTAGGCTAATTACGCTTAAAAACACGCAAAAACCCCCTTCAGAGCCACCCGCCCGGAGGGGTCCGGGCGTGCAGCCCTCACCCGGGCGCACAGCCTCGGTCCGGGCGGGCAGCTTGTTTGGCTTCGTTTCTCGGTTTTTGCTCGTTCTTCCTTAATTACTTCTTTAATTCTTCGTTTTAGCACTTCTAGTCTTCAGTTAAGCTTCCCAAATGACTTCAACTCTCCACTAACTTCTTCAAGTTCTTCAAAAGGCTCGGAAAACAATGATAAATCATCGATTCCTGTAAAATCTAATAAAAAGCACAACAAACACTCGAAATAGCAAAAGTTAGTAGAAATGGCTCAAAAGAGCCGTATTAGAGCTAAAAATCAATCGGGATCGGGGGTAAAATACATATCAAATATCAACTTATCACTCACAATATTGAATTTGGTCAAAAATAAGCGGACAAGCATATACATCGTGATGATAGATCAAAAAAATTAAATAAATGTGGACATGGGTCTCGTCGGCACGCGAGAGGCACGAGCACGACATGATAGTGGCCCAACCCATCACGAGCCCACTAGCGGCACGAGAAACAAAAGGTGGGCTGTGGGCCGTGTCATGAACAAAAATACTACAAATTAGCACGAGCCTGGCAAGAGCACGGCGGGCAGCACGATTTTTTGGCTCGCCGGCACGACCCATGGCACGATTGTTAAATAAATAATAAAATTAATAAATTATATAAACAAAATTAGTAGATAGTTAAATTAATTATATAAATAATGTTAGCAAAAATTACATATATAATATAATTATTTAATTAATAATAAATTGAATTTTTTTAATTAATTAAAGAAAAATAAAAAATAACAGATAACACGTGGGTCGGCACGACACTTCCCATCAGGCATGTGGGCCGTGCGGGACCATGGACTAGGATATGTCATTTTGCGGCACGGCACGACACTCCCTCCGACCTGGACTAGCACGGTACGACACGATATTCACCTTAAAATTTAAGCTCACAAAGATGTTACTTCATATAAATAAGATGACAAATTGACACCAATACACCACAAAAAGGTTAAACAAATTGGAATGCGACATAACTGATCTCAGCAGTGAAACACCAGCTTCAACTTCAAGCCGATAACTGCTAAACTTGCAAAATTGCAATAACCATGAAAGCTGTAGTCAACAGGTTACAAAAAAAATGCTAGTCAAACAGAAAAGAAGTAACAGGGTCATTAAGTTCATAGTACTCCACTTTGATAGCACAGATCCAATTGATTTAAAAATAATAATAATAATAATAATAATAATAATAATAATAATAATAATAATAAAAACTAGTACATCATAAACAGACCCATTCATAACCAATACAAACAAATTTGCCTACAAGAAAAGAAGCAATTGTTCAATGTCGAATCTTTAAACATGAAACATGTTACTGATGGAACCAGCAAATTGGTATCAAAGAGATAGATAATCCCTCACTTGTTCATGGAAAATCAAAGCTTTGGCAGTAAAATGGATCCCTTGAGCCCATATATATACTGAGATTAGGTTACAGAAAAAGACACCAATAATATCAAATGAGAGAAATAGATGGAAGTAAAACCAAAACAATTTAGTATCAATGGAGAAAAGACAATGCAACAGTAAAAGCAGCAAAATCAATGACAGAGAGCAGTAATCACAAAGCATGATAGCCTACGACCTGTAAAATCTGCAAACATTTATAAAGGAATATGCTTATTTTCAAATGAATTTCCAAAACGCTGCAGCAAGATTTCATGAAGCAAGAACATTTAAGGCAACACTGCCACGGAGCGAGATGCACCAGAAAAAGAAGAGAACGAAATTAGCCACATTTTCAGATAATCAGCACAGCCACAGCTAAAGAACTAAAAATTCACTGTCATGAATATTATTTGCGTAACAACCAATTATGCACAGCAGAACACAAGGGTCAAATAATGCTTTTCCATTCACTTTTGACGAATCAATTAAATATTTGACATTTGATTCTGCTGTAAAATCTACCCTACCTCTAGGTAATTGTATCTGGTCATATGAATCAGAAATGATAAAAATTAATAATGTATCCATAGCCCCAACTGCTACAATTAGTGTTGACAAAAAGAAACTGCAGCCTCTGCTCATGTCAATAGAGGCTATAAACAAATACCAAGGTACAAGAATGATCTGGCACAAGAATAATCTACCCTTCACCTATTTTTAGGATTTTCTGTGTCCGTCCTGTCCAGAACAGCTGCAGAAGTGTTGTCCTGTTAGTAGAATTAACTGTGACTGTTCAGCTTAGCTAGTGCTCTGGTTTCCTTCCTTCAGCACTTTAGCTTGCAAGTTCACATCTTCACTTTCAACTGAGCAAGATTCAATCTCCTTGCAAGTAAGTGACTCATTTTCTGCTCTCAACTCAGTTCCATCGCAATTCTCTGCTGTATGAAACTCTAAGAGACCAGAAGGACCTTTAGAGGTACTATTAACATCAGACTCCTTCAACAATTTGCCTCTCAAATTCACATCTTGACTTTCAACTGAACAGGATGCAATATCCTTGCAGGTAAATGACTCGTTTTCTACTTTCAACTCAGAATCTAGCATCTTAGTCTCATCCTGATCAAGAGACCCATCGCAGATCTGAGCTGTATGAACCTCCAAGAAACCAGAAGGACCGTCAGGCTCCTTCAAAAATTTTGCTCCCAGGTTGACATCTTGGCTTTCAACTGAACAGGATGCAACCTCCTTGCAGGTACGCGACTCGTTTTCTAATGTCAACTCAGAATCTAACATCGTAGTGTCATCCTGGCCAGGAGTTCCAATGCAATTCTGCATTGTATGATCAGAAGGACCTTCCGAGATACTACTATCATCAGACACTTTAGCTGCCAAATTCACATCATGATTTCCAACCGAGCAGGATGAGACCTCCTTGCAGGTAAGTGACTCAGGTTCAACTGTCAACTCAGATTCTACCATCAGAGTGTCATCCTGGTCAAGTGCACCATTGCAGACTTGAGCTGTGTGGACCACTAAGAAACACGGATCTTCTGACATACTAATGCCATTAGACTCCTTTGGCAATTTGGCTCCCAAGTTCACATCTTGACTTTCAAATGAAGAGGATGCACTCTTCTTGCAGGTAAATGACTCTGTTTCTACTCTCAACTCAGAATCTAGTATCTGTGTCTCATCCTGGTCAAGAGTTCCACTGCAGATTTGAGCTGTAGGAACCTCCAAGAAACCAGAATGACCTTCGGAGATACTATTCCCATCATGCTCCTTCAGCAACTTTGCTCCCAAGTTGACATCTTGACTTTCAACTGAACAGGATGCAACCTCCTTGCAGGTATGAGACTCGTTTTCTAATATCAACTCAGAATCTAGCATCGCAGTCTCATCCTCGTCAAGAGTTCCAACACAATTCTGTGCTGTACGAGCCTCTAAAAGACCATAGCCTTCATTGCACTGAAGCCCCTGCACGTTAATTGCTTCCTTGTGAACAACAGCATCTGGTGATTCCTCAACTTCACAAGCCTCCTTCAGCAACTTTGTTCCCAAGTTGACATCTTGACTTTCAACTAAACAGGATGCAACCTCCTTGCAGGTATGTGACTCGTTTTCTAATATCAACTCAGAATCTAGCATCGCAGTCTCATCCTCGTCAAGAGTTCCAACACAATTCTGTGCTGTACGAGCCTCTAAAAGACCATAGCCTTCATTGCACTGAAGCCCCTGCACGTTAATTGCTTCCTTGTGAACAACAGCATCTGGTGATTCCTCAACTTCACAAGCCTCCTTCAGCAACTTTGTTCCCAAGTTGACATCTTGACTTTCAACTAAACAGGATGCAACCTCCTTGCAGGTATGTGACTCGTTTTCTAATATCAACTCAGAATCTATCATCGCAGTCTCATCCTCGTCAAGAGTTCCAACACAATTCTGTGCTGTACGAGCCTCTAAAAGACCAGAGCCTTCATTGCACTGAAGCCCCTGCACGTTAATTGCTTCCTTGTGAACAACAGCATCTGGTGATTCCTCAACTTCACAAGCCTCCTTCAGCAACTTTGCTCCCAAGTTGACATCTTGACTTTCAACTAAACAGGATGCAACCTCCTTGCAGGTATGTGACTCGTTTTCTAATATCAACTCAGAATCTAGCATCGCAGTCTCATCCTCGTCAAGAGTTCCAACACAATTCTGTGCTGTACGAGCCTCTAAAAGACCAGAGCCTTCATTGCACTGAAGCCCCTGCACGTTAATTGCTTCCTTGTGAACAACAGCATCTGGTGATTCCTCAACTTCACAAGCCTCCTTCAGCAACTTTGCTCCCAAGTTGACATCTTGACTTTCAACTAAACAGGATGCAACCTCCTTGCAGGTATGTGACTCGTTTTCTAATATCAACTCAGAATCTAGCATGGCAGTCTCATCCTCGTCAAGAGTTCCAACACAATTCTGTGCTGTATAAGCCTCTACAAGACCACAGCCTTCATTGCACTGAAGCCCCTGCACGTCAATTGCTTCCTTGTGAACAACAGCATCTGGTGATTCCTCAGCTTCACAAGCCTCACTTCCATTAAATACAATACTATTGTCTCTCAGAACGTCAACAAAAGGACACGCTGGAGGGCTCTTCTGACGGCACATATGGCATTTAAATCCTATAAGACTCTTAATATTTTCTTTGTTAAGTCCAAATGCATCACCATGAAACCAATCTGCAAAGGGGGGGAAATCTCTTTCAAAAACCACAATATGCAACAATAAAAAATAAAAAAATCAACTTATCATCAATTCAATCAACAGTCTCAGTTTATTCAAATTTAAAACATAATTGGGGTTCAAAAAGTACTCACCTCCACATATTTCACAGGCAATATACATGAAAGATGATGTAGATGCTTGACGTGAGCAGAGAGAGCATTTTAGTTGATCATCAGTTTCAGTGAAGAATTCCGATGGGGCAAGGAGTTTTCTTCTTTTAAATTGTACTACCCGCTCATCATTCGATTTCATAGACAACAAAAGGCCATTTATCCAGAATGAATGGAGAACATGTGTTCTTTTCTTTTTCCAAGGGAAGCTCTTTGAAATCTCTTTTGATTCCACTTTCCTAAGCCTATTTGATTTCCTTTTCTTGCCTTTAGCATACTTAGTAGAATGCACAGTACCTTTGGCAGACTTGCTAGAATGCACAGTGCCCTTAGCAGACTTGCTAGAATGCACAGTGCCTTTAGCAGACTTGCTAGAATGCATAGTGCCTTTAGCAAACCTGCTAGAATAAACAGTCGTACAATTTGCTTTCCTAGCAGAACGACGCAAATTAATTCCAATTGAGACATCAGCATTTTTCTGTAACGAAGTCTGCTCCTGGGACGACATCTTTTTGGCATTCCGCAGAAACACTTGTCGTTTAGAATTGGCAGGTCTTCCCCTTTTCCTAGTTGGCTTAACCATCAATGTTGAGCAGTGTCCTTCATTCTTAGCCTTCAACAATTTCGGATCCCGAAGATGACTAAGCTTCCGTTTTCCCAGGTTGCTTTCTTTCTTTACATACTTCCCTGCACGGCACCTGTGACATGTATATGTACATCCAGTAGCAATTCCCTCAGAAGACTTCATGACATGTCTTTTATGAAAATACCCTGACAAATGTACACAAATTATCAGATTAATGTAATTAACACCAACGAAACCAGTGAAGTAAGTCACGTGATAGCTGACCTCAAACAGGTATCAAAACTTTGCACAAGTATAATGGCCTTACCATATAACTAAAGATTCAACAAACACTAAAAGAGTATTATTGTACAGAGTTCAAAGACTAACACCACCTCTAAAAGGTACAGAAGTCCAATATGACAGTCTTAATATATAGCTCAACTACTTAAATCCCTAATATTGGCATAATGGCATGCATCAAAAGTACAAAAGGTGGCATACATCAAAAAAAAAAAAAAAGGAAAGAAACCAGGGATACTGGACAGCTTAACTCATAGTATGCATCATCATTGAAAATTAAGTCATCAATCATGGAAATTTTGTTCTTAAATCGAGCACTAAATAAAAACAGCTAAACACACATTAATAGCATTAACATACCATTGCACAGTTGGCAGCTCACGGCATCACTGGACATAAGAAAGAAAAAAAAATGTGTCAGTTCTACAAGAAATCAGATATATGATTTAATCACCAAATAAAAAGAAACAAATTCTCATATTGTACTACGAGGACCTTATTTTCAATTATAAAAACATGACAACAACAGAAAGACCATCAAGTGATGCTTTCTCAGAAATAAATTAATAGATTTTTCATTAAGCAGACGTAGCATACTTCTAAGATTGCTGGAAATTTTTACAACACAGCCATCACACCAGCATTACTATTGTGAAGTGGAATGTGTAGGACGCTGAAATTTTATAGGACACACAACAGTGGCCTATATAGGATGCCAAAGACCTATATTTTTATTATTCTTTTTCACCATTGAAACTGTCGAAATTATATTATCAATTTGACCATATTCTGTTCCTTCCATTGTCAATCTAAGCATCCCCTAATATTAACAAAAAACTTTGATATATTAATATCGCCCATTCACCACAGATGACACCGCAAAAAAAAGGAAAAGTACCAAGTAAATTTTACCAGTAAAAAGAATACCTTATTGGAACATTTTTGTTACAATGTCCACATTGATAACTGTCAGCCTTTTCAGCTCTTGAGAAAAGATAGTTCAGACCTTTTTCTCTCAAAGGTTTTTTGGTCACTTTACCACTCTTCCAGAGCTTACTGGACTTTGTCTTGGCTACATTACGAGAGATTTTTCTCTCCTCAAAACTCTTCAAGAGATATAGAGGAACATAACCTTCATCCAACCAATATTTTTTCCTCTCAGAATTAGATTCCTCGAACTTTTGCCCATGTTTGAGAACAACATCTGGAACACTTCTTCTCTTGCCAAAATCCAGAAGATATTTTGCTACTCCTCCATCTACACGCTTCCGTCTGATAATCACTTTCTTAAACAGCCTGATAGACTTTATGGACCCCTTGTCCAACAGAGATTGCGGGTGAGTATTCTCAATGTCATTCCAGCGAATGAATAGGTCAAACTCTCTCACCTGAATCAGCAACATATAACAAGATAATTGCCATCAGCTACAGGTATACAACTAATACAGGGATGGCTGAAGCACAAAATAAAAAAGATGGCTCTAACAATTCCTAAACTCTTCCATGACATAGCATAATATAGAACACATAGGCAACAAATATAGCTGAAGCACAAAAGTAATTATGCACAATTGAGTTCTTGAACACATAAATCATATAATGTGGCACTGTACTGGGACTGATAAGTACAGAGTACAGGCTGGAGCATGCATCGGAATTTTAAGACCCACTACAGTGCATTAGAAATATTGCAGGCTGAAAGCCTGAACAATTAAAACAAACAGAACCTTAAAGCAAAAAAAAATCAAGACAACTTCTATTAAAGAATGTAATCCCCCCATCCCACAATATTTGACCCAAAAGGTGGCCCCATGAGGCAAAGATAAGGAGATTGAGGAAGAATTATCTGCAATATCCAATTAGACTCTTGATTGATGTCCATTCCCACTTCTTACAGTGGTAAGTCCAAGACCAGCTATAAGCCTGGCAGATAGCCCTAAGGATTGCCACTGAATATGAATATATGATTGATATTGACATTACCTGCAAAGCCAGTTGCTCAATACTTGTGCAAGTTTCAACAGCGGCCCGCCATGCAAAACATTTGGTTCTCCTTACATTTTCAGAAGCATCAGGATACTGTATTTCAGGTATCTTCATGCAGCCAGCTGCAAATTAGGCTTCAATTTTGTCAAAAGATTACATGATTGCCAAAAGCTGTAAGTTCTATAAACCTCAACAAGTCAGAACATATGCATACCTTTTCGGGCCACTTTCATAGCCAAGGAATGAGGTATCACTTTCCAATTGAATAAACTACGAGAAGTCCTACCCCCTCTCCACCAAAAAAAAACCAACCCAGCAGTTGATGATTTAGACTTGGAGTCTGCACCCCTAACCTTCTTTCTACTTATTCCATTCTTTGAAGTAGCACGTGAACTGGCCACATAGTGAGTAGCTGACCCCATAGTAGTAACTAAATCAACATGCTTCCACCAATCCGCTGATAGGGCCAAAGGACGTAAATTGGATTCCAGCTGCAAGCATAACAGAAAATATGTAATTAAAAAAAAATTACAAAAAAAATCAAGAAATTTATAGATAACAGAAATTTGGAAAATAATTAAGCAAAAGTTACAATTTACAAGCCAATATAAATCTCCACAAGTACGAAGATAGAAATTCTGGGTACTAATAAAACATGAAAACAACAATATTAAACCAAGCGTTCTATTTTTTGTCTGTTGTGTTTAGATCCACCCACTTATACTCTTATCTTAACAATGTTTCACTCCTGCCTTAATTTCTTACCCTATATGCAACACTGTCCTTTCACGTAAATTACAGCACTCTTTACTAACTTTTCTAACACAAAGCCCCTGCATACCCATCCTAATGAAAGTACAGCAAATGGATCGAACAAAACCAAACATGTTTATTAAACTACAATTCTTAATCAACCTCTTTCATACCTGTTATCTTTGTGGCAAAGTTCATTTATTTTTACAGAGCAACATTATATGAAACAAGCTTGTTATTATTCGTACATTTCTATCATTCAACAAAGATAAAGGGTTGCACATGTGAGACACTAACAAACGTGACACATTACTCATCATTCCAAAAGTTAAGCAACAGTGACTTTAAGTTGAAAATTAATAGTCATTCGCTCATTCTCCTTTCACATTGGCTCATTACTGATCACATCATTAAACTACAATACATCTCCTCCAAAACAAACAAATGAATAACCTAATAAAAAATCAAACTACAAGATGCAGTCAATGAATATAATATACTATATTTACTTGTGTGATAAAAGGGTTAGGCAAAAAAAGTTGGCAATTTTATATGTAATATATAGAATAACAGAGTATATTATCGTAATTACATGCCCTTACACCAACTTTATTGTACCAAAACTTAAAATACGAGAATTTTAATAAAAATTAAATATAATAATAGTTGAATATAAATATAGCAAGACCCAAAACACAAATAAAGTAACAAACTTGATTCATGCAAGTATGCAACAATACAACCTTGACGAAGGAAGATGTTGCATGAGAAATTACCATATAAACAAAGTAGGCCACCTAATATAATGAAAAGGGAAACAGACAGAAAAATAAATAAATAAATAGCAGAAAAATATTGATAGTTTTATATAGCTCAATAGTAGATAAAAGCAACCTACATACTTCAGTGGGTTAGTTCTCATGCACAATTACAAGAGAAAAAATAGGAAAAGGCCTTGTTGTGGACAGTTGCAAGCTATGATACTACCATAAAGAAAATAAGCATTTAGTTTAATAAAAACCAAGAAAACTGCAGCAGAATTTCACCAATTAGCTAGCAACCAAGCTTCCTCAACATAAAATATAATGCATAACCAACAAAAACGTTTCCCCACAGAATATTATTCATTGGAATTTAATGTATAAAACAGGACAGCAGGATAGGGTTAAAAAAATCTATTTCCAGTCTGAAAATTTCTTCAAAAAATAAAGAGTGCACCCTTTCAGTCCCTAAGGCTTGCAGCATTTCTTAATTTACTAGCATATAATCTATCCCAATACTTCCCAAAACATACAGTATGTAATTTATGATCTAATACTTCCAAAATTTTGGGCAAGTGGGTCTTTATACCTACATCCGTTTAACTAGAGAACATAGCCTTGTTTTCTCAAACATGTTTAAAATTGTGTCAAAAAACTTCAGCAATTTTCATCATAAATGAACTTATTATCATTAGACAAGCTAATATTGAAACACCATCTTTCAGATGAACAAGTGACCTACAGCACACATGCTAGCTTTTTTGAATCAAGGACGACGAGATAAAAAACCTTACCATAAGCAGAGGAGGTTTCAGCGACAAAACATCAGATGCTTTAAGAACACGTTTCCGCCAAAGCTCGCTATATTGGGGTCGTAGCCATGGACCAACAAGAAATCCCCGCAATCGTTCTTCCATACAGATAATATAACATATGACATCTACAAGATGCCCTTTCTTATTCTTTTTTGATAACATATCTTCAATTTCAACTTTGAGAGCATCTGGAATAGGGATACCATTTTTTACATTGAATAGGCAACCTCTTTCTTCAACAGGAAACCTACAACAGTAGCACCATCCACATGTTTCTCTCTGTCCTTCTTTATTTAGATCTTGAATAGTTGTCCAACAAGGCTTTGTTGACTTATTCAAGATAAATTTCAGCTGAATAGATATTATCTCCTCCTCTGTCTTTGGGCCATCAATACTTACTTTACCAGATGGCTTCCTCAATAACTCTTCAACAACAGAAGAAGCTGTCAAAGCAAAGCTATAACTATTGACATAATTATCTTCAGATTGCTCTTGCAAAATATCCTCTTCTTTAGCCTTCAAAGGAGGTCTACCTCTTCTCGCAGAGCCTTTTTTCTTCCTCTGTTTAATAGTGGCTCCCCCAGCAACTATATCTGACACCTGTCCACCAGATTTTTGAATAGACCCACTCTCCTGTAAGACTTCACCAAATCCTTCAGAGTTCGTAAGTAAATTATCAGCCTCAATGCAGGGTTTAGATTCCATATCACTTTTTGGTTGACGAAAGTCAGGAAGGAAGGCCCAATGTTGCGAAATTGCACTCAGAATTGAACCATACTGAATGCTACATGATCGCAGTAGTTGAATAACAGCACCGAGATCATCTTTGTGGTAATAATTACATAAAGCCTCAGCATCATCGGAATCTGACCTGTGAATTAAGTATAATATCAAACAAAAGATTGCACGCAAATGCTATCTCCACTCACCTCTATGTAAAAAGTCTTAAGGAAGGACTACGTGACAGAAGAACACGAGACATATTGTCATAATATACTGTTGTAGTTTTGACAGAAAGCGGGGTATACAAGCACAAATATATAGCCATCAGAGACACAGAATCAATTCAAAAGCCAGGAGTTTAGCCTCTAATATATAGGAAGTTTCAGGGGTTGCGAGAAATAAGAGTTTGAAAAACTAAGGGAGAAATATTCAGACTTTTTTTTAAAGTTTGGATTGAGTAAAATGTCAAGAGTAAATTTTATTCCATAAAGTTTTATGGGCTGATTTTTTTTCGGGGTTTTAATGGTGGATAAAACTGAAGTTTCTAGAGGGTTGTTTTGAACTTTTGATGCTGTCGAAATTTTTTCCCGACAACAATGGTGGTTTTAATTTGATGGTGTTAGGGGGTGGTTTAGTTCTTTTGTGTCTTTACCCCCTGAATGATGGAAAACCTGTTAAAAAGAAATATTACCCCCTCAATTGATGCTCTACTAATAAATCTCCTTATAACTTCTACCCCCCTTACTTTCTCAAGGGAATCCAGGCAAGGCCTTAATGTTTAAACATTTTACAAGATAATGTTTTAAGATCTTGAAATTTTCACCCATCCATATAGAAAAAGAACTGGAAATATGTAAATAGTATACAGTTGCGATATCATTCCTCAAATTTTTGTTTATTACATGTCAAAAATAGCTCAACAAGTAGCAGCAGCCCACCAGATTCTTGTTCAGAGTTCAGACTCTGTAAGAACATTTCAGAAGTTTATTGCAGTGAACAAATACAAACCTTAGTAGTACTTGAGTATCTTAAAAACAAATGTACTCCCTCTAACCTAAGAAAATTTAGTCTAAAATAGTTTAGTAGAGAACCAGTGATGTCTAAACCATATTCTAAACATGTAGAGCCATCTAACCTGAGTTTATGCATATTTCAAGTCCATTGTCTGCAAAAAGTGATATGTATCCTGTCAGATTTAGACTAATTTTAGGTGCATTCTTCAGCATGGGGTGTCTTCCATTGCTAGAGGCTTACAAAATACACATGCTAATTCTCTTACACCCTCCTTTCTCTACAACCTATAATGAGTCATTAGTATATTCGAGAACATGGAGCTTCAAGGTTACAGTTGCCAAAACCAAGGGGAACAGAACGTCAAGAAAGAGAAAGAAGAACACTGTACATTTCAGACTCTTCTTTTAGGATTAAAAAAATAATAATAAAATAAATAAATTTAAAAAAAAAAGCTCCATATAGATATAAAGTTTAAATCCATCTGCTCCCTCCTATTATCTGTTCTAGTGTGTTGTTCATAAGAACAAAAGGATACCAAAACAATATATGAGAAAAAGATTCTCATATTTCCCTCTGTTTTTACAGATAAAAGATAAACAACCCGTCTAAGGGTTCCTATGCTCCCATCATTTTTTGTTCTAGTAGCATTGGTCATAACTAAGATAGATACAAGATACCAAAATTAGATATGAAAAAAGATTCTCATATTTCCCTCTATTTTACAAATAAAAGATATATAATCTGCCTAAGGTTTCCTATTCCCCAACAACTTTTGTTGAGCACCTTTCTGGCTAATTACATACAATAATAAACCTTTCATCTGGATTGATTAGATAATAGTAGAATTCATCTGGAGAATAGCAATGCTCTAGTTATAAAGCTTATCTATTATCATAGAGTTCTGCATTGGTAAAAGAAATTGGTAACACAGCAAGAATATCTATTTTTTGGCTTACAATCATACTTATAACATTCAGGTGAGGAGAGAGATATACGAATTCAATAGTTTCAGGAGAAACAAATATGCAATGTTTACGAAAATTTCACTAAAAAAATTGTAGAGAGCTTACACTAGAAGGTAGTCAAAGCAGCTGAAAAATAGTCGTCCATAAGGATCAGTTCCAAGCAGCTCTGCACCTCGAACAGATTTTTTATTCAGTCGTCCAATTGCACATTCTGGGCAGAACCAGTCACCCTCTGGAAGAAGACTGCTGACAATTCCAACACATTTTGAATGATAAGCAGCAGGACAACCATCACAGCATATCAAATTTCCATCCATCTTACAAAGGCAACACTCATCACTGTTTCCATCTGCTATCTCCTCTTTCATGTCCTCACTCAAACAGGAGTCTCCAGGAGCTTCTACTGAGGTCTTCCGTTTCCTTCCACTGCACATCGTCTTACCAACTTCCATATTTGCCTCCGCCATAAGTTTCCTTTTAGTAAGCTCTGACCTAATGGCATCAACTTCAACGACATCATCACAGAGACAGCGAAGCATTTCTATCTTCACTTCAGCTGGTTGTTTGTAGTACTCACCGTCAAACAGCTTCAGATGACTGAAGGTAAATTCAGGCTTTAGCCCTGAACCGTGAAGTAACAGATACTCAACCATAAAAACAGGCCAGGTAATTACATCCAGTAAATCCCAGTTTAAATTCCTATAATATGAACAAAAAAGTAACAGATATCAAACAGGGGTGAACTTATCAAGTGCCAACAAACATTGCAAAGTGTAAAGCTTTACCTCAAACAAGCCGAAGCAGATTCACATCCCTCGCTTGCCAGAAAATCCAGGTGTTTTCTCAATGTTAACAAGATGGAGACATGAATAAGATCAAGCAATTGATTGGATACCCTGCTCTTCAATGCCGCTACAAAATCCACCAATCCAAATGGACTCAAGTACAATATGGTACTGAACGACCTAAGACAAGAATATACACAGAAAAGATCTAATACAGGAATTCCCTCTAAATCCAAAGTAGATGAAGACAGTGGCAGCTCAATCTTGGGAGGAACCTGGGGTTCCATAGGTGTCTTCAACATCTTAGGAACAGGCTTTTCTTCTATATCATCAGTAATTCCCGACATGGACAAATCATTCGGGTCATTTACCATTATTGCATGGGGACCATTATTTTCATCATCAGCTAAGGCTTTTGCTCGACGTGCACTTCTTCTCAACACAGTATCCGCAGGAGATTTCAAATTCTTCCCGCCTCTTCTCCTCTTCCTCCGGCCAGAAGTTCCGTCCTGGCATTGATCAGGAGTACAAGCCTCCGAACCACGTCCTTGAGCATCACAATCACTACTATTTACACAATTAACATCTACTACACCACTGACAACCCCATTTTTCACTTCATCACCTAAACCTGCTACAGTCACATTAATATCCACAATCCCATTCGCCCCATTCCCACTCTCCTCATTAGCCCCTAAATTCAAATCGAACCCGCGCACATTATTCGTTTCGGCCAACGAGCTAACCTTTCCAATCCTACTGTCATCCTCATTCAATCCATCATCATTTACAGTCAAATTCAAGTCAATACCTCTCCTAACTCCAGCATTTTCAACGCCGTCATCGAAATCAAGCTCACGATTCAAATCCAACCCACTATTTCCCCCATTCAAATCACCATTAAAAATAACACAACCACTAGAATTATTCACTACATTGCAACCTAATTGTGAATTATCAGCATTATTACTATCATCACCTTCTAAAACACCATAAGATTTACCTGGACCATTACGACGTCGTTTCTTAGGTTTTCTCCCAGCTTTTTTCGCTGTAACAGGTTTCTTCTTCTCAACAATTGAATTAGCTTCAACACACGAAGAAGATGAAGATGAAATTAATCTAGAAACTTCGAATAAATCAGCTTCTTCAGAATCACCATCTTCGTATACAATTTTGAAAAAACCAGTTGAAGAATCGTATGATTGAACAACTCCTTCAAAAACCCCAAATCCTTTGAATTCTTTCGTAATTGATTTCCCCACAAATTCCATTTTTATTTGATTTGTGGGGAGTAGAGAAATTGGAAATCAAAATTGAGGATTATAAAATTAGGGTTCTTAAAGTGGGCGAAATTGGGGAAATTTGCTAAGTAAGAGTAAAGTGAAGAAACGCCCAATTAAATGCTTTGACATAAAGAAAAAAAATGAAATAAAAAGAAGATATTGAAAAAAAGGAAAAAAATAAAGGAGGAAAAAATGTTAGTGGGAAGGAAGAGATGGGAGTTGGTGTGTTGGATTATTGGGAGTTGTGAGTTTGTTACAAGCTCTTTCATGATCAAAATTTCATCATCATATACTACTATTAAAATAATAGTTTGGAATTGATTATTATTATTTGGAGTATATACTATATTCTCAAATACTCAAACTATTGTAACTGTGGAAACGATAAGTGAATGTAATTGTATAAGTGATTTTATGTAATTATAATTGTAAGTATTATAACTAAAGTATGAATTCAGATATTGTATAGTATATGTAGTGTTTAATTATGTCTTATAATTGTAGATTGATGGCACTCGGTTGGTAACTTCACACCTAGAATCATTTCTCAGTTGTGCAATTAATTTGGCAATTTGAGGTTGAAGAAAGAGGAGGAAAATCAAAAGGTTGATCATCTTTCTAAAAAGCTTAATGATTTAAGAGAAAGAAAGAAAGAAAATAAATAAATAAATAAGGTTTAAGAGTTTTTTGATTTATTTCTTTCCCTATCTAAATGAATTTTTTTTGCGCTAGAGTAAATGAATGAAGTAAGGTACGGTGATTGAAGAAAAGGAAAGGAAATTGAAGTTTGATTAACTTCTAATTTGTTAAATAGAGAGGAAATCGAAGTTTAGTCAAATTCTTAATACTTTTGAAAGATCAAAAGGTACATTGAATAATAAGTGGGAGATAGATAATTGTGTCCATGGATGTTGACCAAAAAGAGGGTAAGAAAATCAAAAGGTTAATCACACCTATTTCATAGCCGATCATTGAATGAAAAGAAATAAAGAAAATTAAAGGTTAATTGAGTTATTAGCAGTTGAATGGAGAAAATAGATAGAGAATATTGAAGATTGATCACTTTTTCCATAATTATCTTTTTCCCGCATAGCAGAAATAGAATTGATATATATATGTTTTTATAATTGAATGGTGAACCTATCCAGAAAAAAGTTTGATGACGATAAAAGAGGGAAAGAAAATTGAAAGATGGTGGAATTTTTTAAAGGTTTAAGAGTGAGAAAGTTAGTCGATTGTTATATATTTGATGATGTTTAACTCATCTCTTTTGTGTAGGAATTAAAAAATGAGATGAAGTTGATACGATGATGATTGGAAAAAGAGAAAACAAATCAAATATTATCGTTTTATGTATTTGGAGGGTGAGAAATTGATTTTTTTTTTTTTTCCTTTTGCGTACTAGATAGTTAATGAAACACAGTGTAAGTAAGTGTCGCTTGTAAACAGAGAAAACAAATCATATATCATTCCTTTATGTTCATAGAGAGAGAGATGAATTGAGTTTAATGGTTATTAAATTTTTATATTTTAATTGGGTGGTGATTGTGAACAGGAGAAAAATGAAAGTCGGTCTTTTTTGTAAATGTTTGGAGAGAGAGAAAAGTGATCAAATTTTAATTGTTTTTAAGGTCTGAAAAAGAGTACAAAATTGAAAATAAATTATATTTTTTTCATATATAATTTAATATAATGGTATTTATTTTATTTTTGGGGGGGAGGAATGAAGCAGCTATTATAATAAAGAGTGAAAGCAAATAAAAGCGTGAACTTTTTTTTTATGTAGATAGAGAATAACGAAAATCTAAAGTAGACGGTTTTTTCAGTGAGATACATGGTGTAGAGCGTTAAAAAAAATGGTGATAGAAAAGTGCGAGCGGGTGACAGAAAAGTGCGATGGAATCGTGAAAATCAAATTGAATTAAGAGTGAACTTTTTTGTATTTGAAGAGAGAAAAGGAAAACCAAAATAAATCGTAATTTTGACAAAAGCTTAATGGCGCTTAACTTCATTTTTTTCCCTACAAAGAACGTAAATAATCAGATGGACTATAAGTGGATGGCATCTATAAAGAAGGAAAACAAATCAAAGATTGGATGCCATTTATGGTTGAAAAGAGAAGGAAAATGAGAAGTTAATAGGCATCTTACAAAATGTAATGGTGTTAATAGTGTCAACAAAGTGCAACCTAAAACATGCAAAAAGGTGGGATACAACTAAGATGTAAGAATTAATACTAAAAAAAGGATTAAAAAATCATAAAAAATGCAGCCTAAGGTTCATCATGGTCACATGTCTTCCCTCAGATTTAGCTATTGTACCTTTCACGTGACCCACTACAAGCATAACCTAAAATATCCAAAAAGGTGGGGTATAAAATGCAAAAGGGAACTATAAAAAGATCGAGCTCAAAATTTAACTATTGCGCCTTTAATGTGACCCTTCATACATACTTAGTTAGGAAGTGTTGAGAGAGGGGGGATTGGGGAGAGGGGTCGGGGGGGGGGGGG
>PYUH01003976.1:965304-995464 GCA_016808085.1 Suaeda aralocaspica
GGCAGTCATAGGATAAATTTTATCTGCTTATAAGATTAACAAAAAATATCAAAATAAGAACAACAAATTAAATATAATTGAAAAAAAAGAAGAAGAAAGACTAACAAAGCACATCGTTAAGCCACCAATGAATCCGGCCATCCACCACCATGACGAGGGTGAATCATATCGAAGTTCAAGGCTAGAAAATTGAATTGAGGATCTTAATGAGTTGCAATTTTCAATCACCAAAACAACTAAGTAGATGACTTCAACAATGACTTTGAGAAAATCAATTGAAGATAACGCCAGAGCCAAGAGGATGTGCAAAGAAATTGATGATGCAGTACGACTCGATTGTGCAATAATGAACACTAAAGGTGATATCATCTTAATGCGGAAATGGTTGATTGAAGCCGGAAAAGAATGTGACTCACGGTTGAGCTCAAGTTGTGGACAATAAATTGATGAAAAAATGACAAAACTAATATATAAAAATGGAAATTGATTTGAATTTAGACTATAAAATACCATGAATTGCCTAGATCTAGATAAGAAGGATGTTAATTAATTGACTAAAAGAGATGATGAATGCTAGGGTCATCTTTTCTTTGACTTTTGAAAATTGAATTAAGACTAAAAGATACCATGAATTGGCCAGATCTAGATTACCTGTTTTGATTTATCAATCCCCAATTGAATAAGAGAGATGATGGATGTTAGGGTTATCTAATCATTGAATTTTGGCAATTGAACTAAGACTAAAAAACTCAGGTCTAAGAAGGTAGTTAATTGACTAAGAGAGATGATGAAGGCTGAGGTTACATTCCTTTGGATTTTAACAAAAGTTTATGATTTTTATAAAAATATTTTTCTCTCTTCAAAATTTGATTTTATTTTGACCTCCTATAATGTTACCGTGGATGTCGATTGTGGATGTAAAGAGGGAAAACAAACAAAAAGCTGGTCTTATGGAAGAGAAAGAAAGAGAAGCAATAGTTATGTTTTTTTTTTTTTTTGGTATGTGGCGAATATAAAAACATAATTAAACATACCTTTATTTTCTCTTACACATTAGTCATGTTACTTTACACAAATTGGAATTGACATGAGTGGTTAAGGGCCTTTTACTACTTAGATAAGGTCTCGGGTTTGAGCCTCGGGAATGGAAAAACCTCCAACTAGGAGAGGTGCTGTGCATTGAGATACCAATACCAAATCCTGCAAGAAATTAGTCCACTCATCAAAAAGGGTAAAAACTTCTCGTAATAAAACCCAAAAAAACATATATATATATATAAAAAAAAAGTCGTACTCTATTATTTTCATGCTACTCGAACCCATTAAGCTAGCCCTCTATACTACTTTTAGGTGACCGAACCATATTAATCAAAACAGTCCACCATCCATCAACCAATTAACCAAACTTGTCAAAGACATCATTCCTATTTCCCAGTTTCAAATTTTACCATGTTCTAGAGTTACATTTCCCAAGTATATTCGCATAAATTCGATTGCAAAAACATAGTGTAATTGTTAAAGACTTCAACTTTAACTCAAGATCAAAACATGCCCTCATTCATTTTCATCATTTTCTTTCATAAAAAACCTAACTTTGATTCATTTGTATAGCAAATTCTCAGAATTTCTGTGTTTTTCATCACAATTGATTGTCAATGGCTTCTTTGTTCGGTGATTGGCCCTCATATGACCCCCACAACTTCAGCCAAATTCGCCCTTCTGATCCTACAAACCCTTCTGTAAGATCTCTTTTCACTTTTTAATTCATGCTCAATTTATTGTTCTTATATATGTTAAAGTTTGCATTTTTTTGATTTGGGTTGCCTAATTTTTTGGTGGGTATTATGGAATTGTGTTTGTTTGATGAAATTCTCATGTGGGTAGTTGAAGTTTGTACTAATCTATGCAAAATTTTTAGTTCATAATTTTATTTTATGCAAAATGTGAATTTATTATTGCCGTTTATGTTAAGCTTAATCTCCCCTAAAAAAAGTGTTAAGCTTAATCACTATTTCATTGGATTTTATAAAATTTTATTTCTATTTAGTTTTATAATGCTTAGTTTTGATTGAACTTAGGGGTTTCATGGATAACAAGGTTAAATTTTCAATTGACATTTGATTTTTAAGTTTTTATCATGTAATGTTTTTTTGGTTAACATGTGGGTTGTAGCCTTGTAGGAGTTGAGGTTTGTGCTACATTTTGAAGAAATTCTATGAATCTAACACCCCAAGTTCCATGACAAAGTGACAACTTGATAAAAATTGAAAATTATTCATAAAATTGTCATTTTTTTAAATGGGGATAAATTGTTGTTTTCCTTATGTCAATGCCAGTAATTTATTATTGTATATATGGCTTCATCTGATGTTTAGTAGGTTACTTTTCTTTTCGAAGGGTCTAACTGGTTAGCATATGTTTACTTATTCTTATCTTGGAAATTAATTTCTTCTCATTCACTAAGCTTGATGAAGCAACTTCCCATCTAAGCTAGGGTGAGGCTAAGGCATTCAAATGGACTTATGATCTTTGTCAGCCCCGGCTAAATGGTTATAGTCGTTAGTATGAGAGTTTCCATATGAGGCGCCTAAGAGTCTATCGCCATTATATTAATTTCATCAATCAACCAAATGGGGTGTGATTGTTAAGAAACATCCCTAGTGTAGAGACTCTTGTCCAGAAACATCCCTAGTCTATCGCCATTATATTAATTTACCTCTTTTCAAAAACCTTGCAAAAATGTAGGGCTAATTTACTCTATGATTGATGCACAGGGCCTCTCAATTCTGCTGGGATTGGAGACCAGTTTACGCTGGATTTCATCCGCTTTTAGGAATCAAGATGCTTTAGAAGACTTCAATCACAAAACACCAGGGTTGTGACTAATAGGCAGTCATAGTATTCTGCACATAGTGGGAATTGGTCTAATGTTGGGGTGGTATACATGTTCTCTAATTACTCATATAGTCATACCTACACTTTGATGACTAGTTTTTTCTAAGATCATACATATCCAACATGGAAGCTTTAGCACCCTTTGAACTACTAGATCTATTCAGTGCCTAAGTGGTTGTCAGAAAATCAACCAGCTGGAAAGGATGTCCGAGTGGTATGGAGGTAGCTTAACTTGTAGACTTGTAAGGCAGACACGATACAATTTGAGATCTAAGTATTCCTAATTCATGGAAAAGAGTGCATTATATAAATTGTGATTCGTTTTACTTCAGTGTGTCTCTTCACTAATGCATCTTCATTTATCCAGCAACAGTATCTTAACTAGTGCAATGATAATCTGAGTTTAATGCTTTGTTGCTAGCCTGCTACCCACACACCCATCCTTTTGAATGCTTTGATTATTTCCCTTATCTTTCTTTTCTTTCATTCCTTCAACTAAAACCAACTTATCAACATTAGTAGTATATTCAATGAAGACCAGCTCTTTGCACTAGCATTTGTGAAACACATCGAAATCCATCTTCAAAAAAATGCTTTGGTAATTTTGCAAGATTTCCTCTTGAAAGTCATTCTTCACTGTAGATTTATTTCCTGTTAATGTCTCAGTCAGCTGTGTGTATCAGCTTTCTTTAAGGTCAAGCATATTATAACTTGCAGATAAATAAACAGAAACATGCTTAGATATTTAAATTGTACACCCCCTCCAGCCCCATTAAGTAAATCTGAATGCCTTTTTTACTGACTAGCAAATAACGCAGAGTTGTTGACTGTGATACAGTCTAAGCCAATCATCATTGTGCTTAATTCCATACTTGTCTATTTGTCTTATAGCCATGTAGCACATCAAAAGAAATAAGGTTGTGAGTAAAATTACAAAACTCATGATCCATTGTAAAACCAGAGAGAAACAAACACTTTATTTTAATTTCTTAAAACTTGGGATTATCAGTGTGATTAGTTTCTAATAAGATATGTCATATTAAAAGGGGTGAGAACATAATAAAGCAATCATGCGAGGAAAGTGGTACCCGGAGAACTTGGGGGTATTCAGGGCGTAGAAGTGTAGAATTATAACATACTAATGCAGTAATATGTCTGATTCTGAAAAAGGATTTGCAAGTGAGGCTGGCATTTATTTTTAAAACAAGAAAAAGCTCTGGTGACGTTCAAAATATCTTAATCATGATGACGTTCTTTTCTGATTGAGGACTGGCCCATATTCTTTATGCCTTTTCAGTCATTTAATAGTATTGATTATATAATTAGTCACCATTTTCAAGAGCATTATATAGAGTAGATTCAAGGAAGGCCTTCATATTAGGAAAAGTGAAAGCAATCTTCTTACTGAAAATCATTAAGGATAAAGAGACTTATTCTGCAGAGCAGAGGAAAATTTAGATGTCTATGAGGATTGAGTATTTAAGTGTCTAATCTAGTACTAGCTCCTTTTGTGCTTGTACTTTTGCAATGCATCTTTAATCATGTTTTCCCACCTCCATCTTCCCGCATATTCAATAGTTTTCTCCTCCACCATTAGGAGTAACATCTTCATTTTTCTTATCTTGTTAAGGTTATAATTAAGACTGCATATATTTGAATCCAAACCCATTATCACATTGTGGTTTCTCCTCATGAGCCTTAGTTATAAACAATTATTTTCTGTAGTCCAAATGCAGCCTGGTAAGAGAGTCTCAGAGGATGTTTTGTTTAACCTGTTAGCTAACATAAGACTTTGTAATAATGTTTTCCCAATATACTTTTTGATGTCAGAGGATAAACTAACGACACTGAGTGGGTGAAAGATTGGTTGTTTTGATATATAAATCTGTAACTGAAGATATGTGCTTTTAAGTAGGGAAATCCTCCACCACAACTTTTCAGCATTCTAATAGGTTCCTGGTTCCTTATTTATCTGCAGAGATTGACACCTGCCACCTATCATCCTACTCACAGTCGTACTGTTCCACCACCAGATCAAGGTATTGCTAATTCTATTACTATAATCATGTAAGTTTCGTTGTATTCATAGATTAAATGTTCTGTACATAGAGACTACTTGCATAATTTTCAAAACATAGCATTGTATGTTTTGGAGTTGGACTATTTGTAACTCCACAAAGAAATCTGGACAGTTGCTCAATCTTTTTTCTACTTTCTGTTCTTATTAGGAATTCTGCATGTTTTTTGTTGACCGAATATCAATATTATTTTACTTCAAAAAGTAAAATGAAGCTATAAAGCATGAAAACTTCTAGGATTTAGAGTTTCAACATTTTGGAAACTCAAACACTCAAAAACCCTTAGGAAACTCTTTGGAAGCGTTTCTGGAACTCAATTTAAAAATCGGAAACATTTCCCATAGGAGGAATTTCATGTGATGTTAAATGAAGCATTTTGGAAACTTTGTGACTTACATACAAGTGTTTAATGTTCCTAAGGCGAGTACCCGATTTATGATCCTCTTATGTCCCGGTTCACATGCCTAAGTTACAATTTTTCTAGATTCCCCCAAAACACCTCATAAAAGGGTATTTCTTGCTCTCTCAATGGTTATTAGCTTTCTAGCCGATTTTAACTTCCTAGGAGCTTTCCTTTGATATGAGGATCAACATGTACAAAGTTTGGCCAATATTATTTCAGGACCCTATAACCCTAAAAAAGAGTGACGTATAGCCTTCATTTTTGGCTTTTGGAGAGCCTTTTGGGACTTCATCTTGATTTCTCCCCAAATATCACTCATTTGCTTTTGATAACCTTGGGTTGATTCATGATCATTTTTAGCCTCTAAAAACTTGTTATTGTTTTTCTTTAGAGAATTCCCAAAAAGGGCATACTTGTCTTTTACATTATCTTGAGATCTATTTATAACCTTTCAAATCCCGAAAAGTTGTCCAAGGGCCCTCTTTTGACCTTGGGACACCATGTAATTTTTTTGGCAATTTTTTTGTGAAACCTCAAAACATCCAAAAATTGTGAATTATAGCCTTTATTTTCAGCTATCGTAGGGTTGTCCTGGGCTTTGTCTCGTTTTCTTGTATTCCTCGCTCTGTTCCACGTATTGTTGATGACCCTATGATGCCTCACACTTGGTTTCAGCCTCTAAAAACTTATTATCTTCCCTCTTTAAACAATTTCTGGAAAAAAAAAGAGCACACTAGTCTTTGCTCTTTCGAGACTCGTTTAATGATCTTTTGAGTCCCAAAAGGTTGCTCGGGGCCTAATCCTGATTATAGGGACACATTGTAAAATTTTGGCAATTTTTTTCCAAGACCTCAAAACCCCCAACAAGTATGAATTATAGCATCCATTTTGGCTTTTGGATGGCTTTTGCGGGCTCCATCTTGTTTTTGCTCTGATTTTTACTATGTGTAGTAGGTGACACCAAGACGCCCCACAGTCGATTTCAGCCTCAAAAAACTGTTATATTCCCTCTTTATAAAATTTCCGAAGTAAAGACACTAATACATAAATAATGCAAAGATCCTATTAACATGTCAAAATGTCGAGCCCTAAACCAAAAACACTTAAAATAAAACACTCTTAACATGTACTTTGTTTTTGCCGATGACCATTGTTTGTTGAGAATTTGGTGTTTCTTTTTTAGAAGTCTTTTGCTATTGTTACTTTGTTAGATCCTTTCACTTATTAGTTCAACACTGTGTACATTTCACACTGTTGCCCATAGCTTACAATGAAAAAGTATGGGGTCTAGCACTCTAGCCTTTTCCAGGTTTAAGGTTTAATTTCTATAACTGATAGTTTTTAAAATTTTATGTAAAACTGTAAAAGTGTTCTTTTTTGAAACATGAGGATAGACACTTCAGAACTTTCTGAATAACGTGATCATTCAGAAGCATATATGCTTGGGAAGTTTTGCAGGCTGGTTAATTGGTGTGTATTTTGTGCTGATTGGATGTTTGGGGAGAACATCAATGACTTGAAAACATTGTCCTTTGTTTCGGAGAAACACATACCGACACTGACCTGTTGAAAATCTGGTTGCAGTTATTCGTACAGAAAGTAAAAATATTCTGATCAGACATTTCTATAAGCATGCAGATGAGAAGGTACCCATCATGCTTTAACAATTTGGTTGATTTGTGTATTTGTGCTATATACAATTATACAATATACTACGTATGTTTGATTATTTTGTACTTTGTTTTTTCTTGGTTGGATGCAGTTGAGATCCAAGAGAGCTGCCTCAGAACACATAGCACCTGAAAATGGAGCCAAGCATCTAAGAGCCTCTACATCGGGGACTCCTTCATGAGATTTGCTGTGAAGTATGATGCTGTAGATGTAATGTTTAATTGTTTATACTCCAGACTTTTTTATTGTTTTTTTTTTTTTTTTGGCGTCGTTGGTTGGGATTGGTGTTTTTATAAATAGAGTTAAGATCCTTGCAAGGAAAGGGGTTTCCCCGTTGTAGGGTAATGAGGGTTCTGATTACATTCCGTGTCTATGAATAATTCACCGAATGTTGTGACGCTTGTGAGCTTGTACATATAGTGTGCATAGTCAATCAATACAACTGGCGCTGTTCAATAATCTATTTGGTATCTGCATAACTGCATTATGTTATTGAGAACCTTGTGTTATTAGCTGTTTGGAAGTCTTTTGGTTACAGAATGATGTACCAGCTGCATTTGTACTAAATTGGCCATGGGCGCGACCCAGTCTTGTTAACTCATCATGGTCATGGCTCATTAATGTTAGCCCATTTGAGCCTCTGTAGTCCAAAATCGTTGGTCCAAAATGCCAGGCTTGGATATTGCTCGGAAAAAAATGCTGGTTAGCAGTCAGGATAGTCCGTCCAATGTGGTCTAATTTGGAAGTAGCCTAAAAGGCTAAAATGATCAATTTGGCACCAGATGCATGACATGCATTCGTTAAAGACTCAATTATTTTAGAGGTGGGAAAGGACTGCCCTAACTCAAACCAAATTGTTTGATTAGGGTACCTTAAATACATCATATTTATTCTACCCGATTATTTTTGCATCCTTCTTATCTCTTCTTATCCGTCTTTTTTGCCACCATTATTATTTCCTTTATTCTCCACCATAAAGAAGGGGAAAAAATCACCTACAACCATTGAAATTGTTTTACGTTCAAACAAAAGGGACATAGATTGTAGTTGTGTTTGCATGTCACGTTCAATATAACAGACGATTGTTGGCTAATACGCTTGGCTTGTTCGACAGATTAGTGTCGCTACCAATTTGTGTAGGGGGTGGCATCTCTAATTTGCAAAGTCGTTATTTTATCCACTTGAAAAATTAGAAAAGGACCGACACCTAGCTCCCTAATTGCTCAAAATTGGATAGTATCTAAACTATCATCTACTTTCATTTATGGTGGATCATAAAAACCAGATCTTTAATAGTGACACAAAAATTGAACTAGTGGCTAATAAGAAAGAAATGAAGCAAGTCATAAATAATAAAAGAAGAGAAGGACCGTCTTCATGTAATTCCCTCTCAAAAGGCAATCCAAAAAATCAAAGGACCTTTGCAATAATGTGGGGGGATCTTTAGAGCAATGGGGTAAAATGAGACACATTGCCCCAAATTTATTCCTTTAAGTTAAATTTACGTGAATGAAATAAATACTGCACTCCCTACTTCCCTAGCTTCTAAATTTATTTATTTATTTTTGCATATACTTGCATATACTCAAAAGGAGCTAGATAATTAGTAGAATTGAAATGTAGTAACAATGGTAATTATTTTTGTAACAATGCCGGGATTATTATTATCATTAGTTATTAATATTTTATAACAATGGTAATTATTTTTTAACATTGAAATTATTATTATTATTATTATTTCCAAATAAAAAAAATTGCCTATTGATTTCAGCTTAATTTCAGTTTGATTCGATTCAACTCTAATCAATTCAGGTCAGTTTAGCTCCAATCAATTTGTCGTCAAATAGTTGTGAAAAGATAATGAAATGACATTGTTCATTGCATAAACAGACAAGTACTATCTAGTGGACTCTGGATATCCAAATATTACGGGATACTTGAGTCCATATCTTGAAAGAGGCGTGAGACTTCACACGCCTGAATTTCAAAATGGTGGTCCTCCAGATGGAAAATTAGAGAATTTTAATTACCGACATTCGTCATTACGAAATGCAGTTGAAAGAAATTTTGGAGTATTGAAAAAAAGGTGGAAATTTTTAAGAATGATGCCACAAATGGAAGAAACGTATCAATTGGCTATAATTGTGGCAACATGCACTTTACATAATTTCATTCGATTAGACAAGTTAGGGATTCCAATTTCCCATGGTTCCCAAAATATTGAACGTGTAGCTAATTTAGATTTCACTAATTAATCCGACACGAATAATGTTAATGCAAGACATTCGTGCAAATATTGCAGATGAAATATGGCAAGATGTGTGTGCTGGAAATATGAGGTTCCAAGATGATGATGATGATGATATAGAGGAGGAAGAAATATACAAGGATAATTGAAGCACTTCTTTATCTACTTGTAAGGATATTGTATCTACAGTAAATTATTATGTAACAAAAATGTAGTAAAAAAAAGCAAATTTGTTATGAACATTATTATGTCGTCAAGATTTAAATTTTCAAGAGTTTAATTAAGAATTTAATTTTAATTAAGATTTAAATTTTCAAGAATATATTGTCGGGATTAGAATGGATTGCCGGGATTAGAATGGATTGGAATGGATTGCCGGGAATGGAATGAAATGGATCGGGATTGTAATCCCGTGAAGAGAACAGAGCCTTAGTGAGAATTTGAGATATTGTATACAAAGAAATTAGGATAACATCGTGTAAAAAGTGAGTAATATATCTTCCTTAGAAAAATAGCGAGAAAACTAGAAATGAGAATATGAGAGACTACATGGAATCAATTAGATTACAAGTGGAACGTAACACATTAAGTTGATAAAGATAAATATACCTTCCGTTGTTTTTTACTTGCTTTATTGGACCAAAAAAGTTTTCACATTTTTTTGTCCAATGTAATAAGTAAAAAACAACAGAGGGAGTACTAAAATTTGTGAAACAAGAAATGAAATCAAGGTAAAATTGGAACACCACAAAGCGAAAGATGAGAAAAACTATAAAGAACAAACGATACACTCCGTACTAATTAAGTAAAAATCTCCAAATTAAAGACAATTGAAAACAAGCTAACATTCATTAAAGATGCTAAGTAGTAAGATACATTAGTCTATATCAATGGTGTGGAATTATGGTGGTAGAGTTTGAAGTGTGTAACCAAATGATGTACTAGTAGATTCACATGGGATGTTCTGTTTACTGTTAAGTCCATCTCTTGTGTGTTGTTGTGTGTCAAAGTTTCGCAGAAGTGCAGAAATTATAAGGCAAAAACTCAAAAAAATAGTTTTGCATGTGATAGCACATGTATATGGGCCTCATTTCTTATCTACTTTCCATAATGCTTCTATTTTCATATTATAATTGCACATGGATGATACAATATAACTCTCGACTAGGACACAAAGTCCCTACTCCTTTTCTAACCACTAACTAAATAACGGTAGATCCATGATACAATATCACTTGTCTCGGCCAATGAAAGTCGAGCCAAGCAGTAAATAACTTGATGTTGTTTAATGGAGGTCTTGAGCTCGAGCTTTATTGAATGCAATATATTTTTGTTGGAAGAATCATTCACCATATAAACTAAGGGTCTCTTTATTGTAGCTTAAAATCAGTTCAGTTCAGTTCAGCTCTTCTTTTATTTTGCTACTCATTAATCCTTCATTAAAAAAAACTTTCAGTTCAATTCGGCTGTTTTCAGCTGAAGTAAACAGGCCCTAAGTTTGCGGCACGTGTCGAATCCAGATTTAGTTGGAGCTAATGTTTGGTGAACCGAGTAGCTTGTGGACTAAAAGTCTCTTCTTAATTGCTACAAGCTTACTTTATTTATAATTATCAATTTACCTGACTCTTTTTGTTGTATACGAGGAAAATATAGTTATATGAAAACTAACTTGTTTAATTCATCTCGTTTATTTTGCAATTATATATATTATTTTCACAATCAATTCAAAATATTAATAGTCATGGTCGTATTGTAAAACTTGTGAAAAAATAACAATAACAATAATAGTGGCACCTAAATTGCAACAACTTAAAGAGTAGTAGGTCATTGTTTGTAGAAGATTGATAGCACGGGAATATAACTGTAACCAACGCTGGTAGTTAGTATAGGTAGCCAGGCTAAGTATAGGACACATTTTGTCTAATTGTCTACAAAAAATAATTTTACATTTTAGTGATCACATTACATGTTTAAATAAATAACATTATTGGTAAAAAAATACTTGGTATGGTAATTTGGACAAGTCTAATAATGTTTTAATTTGCACGTTATAAATCTTATGATTTACTATAAAAGTTTTATTACACGTACGATCTTATGATTATTTTGACACTAAATTAGTAAATTCTAATGTAATAACATGCTTTCAAAATCAAAATGAACTTCGAATACATTACTTTACGAAATATTTTTTTAACTATAAAATCAATTATTATGGTTACTAATTAGTATAAAGAAGGATATTACATGGAGCAAATATATAATAAACTATTATAGGTAGCTAGGTATTTATTTTCTCTTTGAAAAGTTAGAGTCGCTTCACAAGTGAACCATGCCTCCATCAGAGATATTGTGTGCACATGATACCTTTGATATTACTATATGTGGTCTTAATTACATGATCTCATAAGACATAATATGATCGGCCAACTTAATTAGGGTAGAAATAGGGTAGAACAACATACACAATTTGAGAACTCACTACTTACTATCTACTGCTTTTAAACATTAAACTCATCTTGTTTATTACTTTACATTTTGCAAACGTGTCAAATTAAATTCCATTGAAGTAGAATTTGTGTTATTTAAAAGGGAATATCCAATATTTAAATTACGAAGTAGTAGTATTTTCAAAGTTACTTGGCCAACATCAATAACACCAAGTATCAAAAACTCTACCACGTAAATGTTTCACTTCGGTTTTGTATCTCAATCGGAAAATAAAAATGGGTACTGCAAAGTTATGAAGTTACGAATTTAAAACCACACATACATATGGTCATTTTTTGTATTTGGTACAATGGTAAATTGTGTGGCAATGTAGTTAGTAACTAACTAATCAACATCTTCATAACAAATGTTGCATTTTTAGATAAATCAAAAATATCTTAGCACCTTAAATTTGATTAAATCTTTAGCTAGATGCACAATTGCTTCCGTCCTTCAATTTAATACACTAAATTAATTTATGGTTGGACCAATAAGCAACGGTTAAGCATAATTTTCAACCTTGGATTTAAATACTTGATCATTTAAATCAATCGTAATCAAAATAATTGTGCTAGTTAGATACTCTAATAATGATTTGCAAAAGATCTTAGGTTCATTGTTAAAAAGACAAACTATAATAATCAACTGAGAAGAAAAAAAGTTCCACACTAAAAAGACCATAATTAATTGCTTAATATATGGACAAGTTGGTCAAACGTCACTTTCACCATTATAAGAAAGTTGCAATTTTGCAAACACTATGTTTGTTGAGTTACTTATATGCATGAGCATGATCGCATAATTTGCCTATAAATACTACTTCATTTTTCACTTACACTTTCATCCAACAAATTCATATTCTCCATCTTAAAAGAAATTTTGAGTTGAAGTTTTTATCAAAATTCATCTTTGTTTCCTTTAAAAATGGCAATGTCGAGAAACCTTAGTCTTTTGTTGTATGTCACTTTGATACTTATTGTATTGACCGTAAATCGGGTATGTGTTATTCCCTCCGTTTAATAAAGATGTTACAAATTAATGCATAACGCCATAAACAATCACATATTCAAATTTGTAATGGCAGCGCAACTAATTTTCTTCACAAATTATTGATTAATTTTGTCATTAGATTATTGAGTGTGTTACTAGTATTGTACATTAATTTGTATTGCTACTAAATACTAATACATTGATTTTACTTTTTTTTTTTTTTTTACAGGTTGCTAGTCAATCTTCACAACCACAAACAAAAAGTGGCATCTCAATGGTAAATCCTCATAACACATTAACAATTAGAACAAACAAAAGCAAAACAAAATGTATCCTATATTTATTTTCAATGAACTGTATTATAACTTTACATACGTAAATAGTTCAAGAGTACAAAAGTATGTGCAGCTTTTCTTCGGTGATTACGGAGAGACGTTTTCTACCTACTAATGTTGATGATAAACTATATATGTTAGGGTGAGAATTATATATGACTTGAAATCATGAGTGGTGGTGGGACTAGAGAGTGCATGTTACAAACTAAAAAATAAGTTTGTATGAAGACATACAATCATATAATTATATTTCACTTGATATTATATTATATACTTTTATGAATGAAGAAGCGCTTAAAAAAAAAAGAAAAAACTAAAATTTGATTTTTATGTAAAAGTGTTAAATTGATGTTGAGTCAATAACGTATTATGTAGTCTGTAGTAATTGGCCTCATAAAATACCTACACGGGAATTACATAAACTATGTATCAATTTTTAATTAACAGAATAATAATTTGGGTGGAAGTTGTAAGAATTGTCTTTTGTACGTCTTTAATGACGACCCAATAAAAAGGAATAATCTCTATCACAAAAGTATGTTCATAAGTTAGTTTGTTTACCCCAAAAAACAATGTAATCCTACCCAATCCTAAGAAGCGACAACGTAACGATCACTCATCTTTGTCTTTGTTTTATATGTCTAATGCAGTATGGTGCCACTCAAGGAAGCCTCCGTCCTCAAGGTAGTTTTGCTATCTCTAATCTTTTGTGCTACGTACATTTTATTTCTTCTTAAGAATTTAATTTCATTTAGAACCATTATTATTTATGTATGCTTATTCTAGTTCACGCCATCCATGACATGTACTGCAGTAATCTCACAGTCATGGTAGTAGCAATTCTCTAGTCTAACGGTCTGACTGACTATTGATGGTCGATACATGTATTGGTCCCGTACGAGTTTAATTGATTGTAAGTTGTAACCATATGTGGCAGAATGTGGACCAAGGTGCACAAGCAGATGCTCAGCAACCCAATTCAAGAAGCCATGCTTGTTTTTCTGCAATAAGTGTTGTCATGAGTGCTTGTGTGTCCCACCTGGTACCTATGGCAACAAGCAACTTTGCCCTTGCTACAACAACTGGAAGACCAAGAAAGGCGGTCCTAAATGCCCTTAATTTACCAGCTACCTTATATTACTTCTTCATTAGTACTCTTATTATTGTCATTAGAGTACATTTCTCAACTACTCATTTATAGTTATTGCTCTCTAACTACATCCGACTTTCCTGCTTTATTATTTTATAAGACAAGAAATCAAGGGATTCATGTACCTATTTTCATGATGCCTCTAAAATTATGTAAGGTTTTGTGATTTAAATAAATCATATATAAATATAGTATAGTGTTTGAATATTTGATTATATTGAGGTGTTGTGCGTTGCTCAAGTTGGATGTATATGAAATATCTCGCTAGCTTTTGTTTGCACTGAATTGCGCATATAGATCAGTGTTACTTACATGCGGTTCAAGTGCTCTCTTATATACGAATGTCCAAGTGTCATACTCGACTATTTGGCATATTAAATTCGCTTTAATTAAAAACTAAAGTATTCAAGTGTAGTGTCGTGTCTAACCCGATACACTGTTTATGGGGATAATGAGATAAACAAATACGGGTGGCCGGGTGTGAAGCTACATATAGATTGTAGTTAGCCAGGAAGTAGGATCCAGGGAAAATCAGATGTGACAGTCAACCCCAAAGTCCATTACTCAGTCAATAAAGGTCCAAAAAGTATGTAGATTAGCCCTAAAAGGCCCAAAGAATATTGCTTCACAAGCAAACAATAACTCGGACTCCATCATAAACATGAAATTGGGCTTGATATGCAGAATGTAGGTCAATATGGTCCCAGGTGAATATTCATTTGTGTATACATAATATTTATTTTTGGAAACATAACGTTTATTTATATATATTGCATGTTCATGGTGAATTTTTATCTTTTATTTGTTTAATACCAACATTGTTTATTTGCTTACTTTATATTTGAATTTGAATTGAAGAAAATTTTATAAATGAAAAAATAGAAATGGAGAATACACAAATTTATGAGCATTATTGAATATTCATTTTATAAAACCCAAAAATTCATCTTTTAAAAGAAGAATGTTTATTTTCAAAGCATGAATATTTATTTCCTATTTCAAAATACCATGCATATATATGAATGTTTTGTAATATATCAATATTCATTTTTCGATAGTATAATGTTCATTTAAACACTCTAAGTATTTTAGTTTAGAAATGTTTGTGATATTCATTTGTCAAGTTTAGGGATGTCAATGAACCAATATGCTCGTCAACAGCTCGTGAATAGGATTGGTCAAAGATTGTTTAGATATAAACAAACGAGTCTGAACATAATTTTCAAGCTCGATTAATAAACAAGCCTTACTCGAACAACTTATTACTCAGCTTGTCAGAGCTCGTGAACAACTCGTTCATACCTCATGTATAAGCTCGGTCATAGCCCATTTATAACTCATTTGTAGCTCTAATTTAAGCTCAATTTGTTTTAAGGTATAGTATAGTTAAATTATTTATTACAATCATAAATAAACTGTATTAGGTTTTATTCTTCTTAAATTTAATTATTTGAATAGGTTGGCATTGCATTAAATTTTCACTTTTACTATATATTTCGTATTTTCGTTGCGTAAATTATGTAAAGAGATACTTAAAAAAATATGTAGAAGGATCGTATATTCATAAGCTTGTTTACTCATAAGCTTGATTCAAGCTTCAACTTGAGCTCGGAAAATAAATGAGATTTAGCTTGAGCTCAAAAAATAAACGAGCCTTTCGAGCTCAAACACTGAAAATTTAAAATAGTCAATTGGCTCGAACAACAATTTTGAAAGCTCGGTTATGCTCGCGCTCGGCTCGAACTCAATTAACAATTATTAAGCCTAGCTCGAACAAGCTACTACTCATCTCGACTCGGCTCGTTGACATCCCTGGTCAAGTTTAAATGTTCATTAACTAATAATAAATGTCCATTTTTCAAACTAAATGTTCATTTACGAACATGAAACACATATTTTTAAAAATCTGATAAAATGTTTTATAAAATGTTCATACAGAAGTAACGAATATTCCTCTCATAAAAAAAAGTAACGAATATTCACTTACAACTTATGAATAACAATATACAATATAATGTTTATTCATCTAAATAAGATTGAAACGAATTACAAATATACGAACATGAAGTACTATATAATATTGAATCCATTACATTCAAATACAAATAAACCTTCCTACTCACCTCCTTACGATTATGATTTTTAGGTCTCATTATCACTTTCATGACACTACAATAAGGCCCTGTTCTCCTCGTCTTATTTTTATTTATTTTCAGCAAAAATAAGTTCAGTTCAGCAAAAATAAGTTCAGATCAGTAAAAATAAATTCAGTTCAGCAAAAATAAGTTCGGATCAGCAAAAATAAGTTGAGGTGAACAGGGCTTAAGATTCATTAATTCCTTGCTTATTCATTGTCACTTTTCGATCGTCGATTTTCAGCAACATTAACCAATGTTCTTCTCACAAATTTTCCCCCTTTTGAACCCTTCGAAAATAATGCACTATAGAAGAAATTGTAGAAATCAATTGTTATTATTGAACTATAAAATTAACAATTATCTCTGGAATTGAAAAGAAAAGTAATTGATTAGACAAAAGGTTGGAACAAATAAATTTAAGAGTGTATTGAATATCAATAAGACAGGGGAAGAATAGAAAAAGAATTAAAAAAAAAAAAGTACTCCTTTCATTTTTTTACTTGCTACATATATCTAAAAGGGAAGTTTCTTATTACTTGCTACATACCTCTTTTGGAGTGTGGGTCCCATGGTTTATCTACCACTTTATCCTTCATTTTGTTGAAATTACCTTTACCCCTTTTAATCACCTTAAATTGCCCACTTAACTCTTTTAATCACATGGTCCCATGATGATGTTGATGTTTCTAAATTACCGCGTTATCTTGCTCCGTATCAAGTAATTAACAACGGAGGGAGTATGATTTTTTTGTAGGGGGGACATAGAGAAGAAAGTGGACTCGTGTCCACCTAATAATTTGCCAATTGTCATACTATACACCCGAGAGTATACTCCACTATATACTTCCTTTGATATTCATTTTTTACAATGTAATATTCACATTCCTACATGTAATATTCATTTTGTTGAATGTAATATTTAGTTTATACTATTTAAAATATATTAAGTTATCATTAAAGTTTGTCTATCTTGATTTGATTTTAAGGACAAATAACGTTAAGTTATTCATTCATTCAAAGTCGAAGAAGTGCATTACTAGCGGCTTTGGTCTTATTATCAAGTATATATTTTGTAGGTCTTTAACAAGCCCCTTTTTTTGTCACATTTTCCTCTTGAATATTACAGGAAAAAGCTTGCTCATTCTTTACCCAAGGAATAATAACGTAGTACTATCTATGACGTAGTAGATATTTAGTTAGAATAGATGTCTTATAATATGTATGATGTATTGGGGAATTGTGTCAATTTCGTGAATGAATTACATTTTCTAAACTAAATATTATACATTGGAAAGTGAATATTACAAGTTAAAAATTTTGAGCATATATATGTATATAATATTACATGAATATCATGTATTGAAAATAAATACTCATTATTAAAAACATAACATTGATGTTGAAGATGAATATTGCTCATTCAAACTTACCAAAAACTTGTTTAACGAATAATATTAAACATTTTACATGAATTTGATGTAAAAGTATTTGTTGAGTATATTGTCAAAAATATCAGTTACTAAAAAACGAATATTACTTACTAAAAAATAAATATTACTTGTTGACAAATGAATTTTACAGGAAGTATATTCTGAAATATATTCCTGATTGCATATAATAATTTGTCATAATTTATGGAATGTACGCCAACAAATGTTTGGACCATTGGTAAAATGGGCTTTAAAAGCAACCAATTAGAAGTCCATTATCCACATAAATATGCAATTAGTCATAATTGACATTGGAACTATCACTAGAGTTGGGTTACCTGAGTTGGGTTGTGTATCAGTGTCTATATTGCGCAGCAAGTGCAGGATGTCAAAGCATCAAAACAAAGAGCTACTTAGCCAAAATATTGAAAGACAAGTGCAATATATTTTCCATATGATTTCCTGTTCAAAATTTACTCAACTAATCACACGGTTTATGTGTGAGTATGCATTTAACATAGGGCATGTTCCGCAAAACTATTGCTCTAGACTGACAGTAGCAGCCGGTAAAATTAGTTGTTAGTAGTTGGAGATTGGTAATCAGAATATGTGCTAAATACAGACATACAGTAGTATGCTAATAAGCCAATTTGGGTAGCTGTTGAAAAACTCTACCTCTATTAACTTATCAAGTGAGCAAAAATTCTGAAGATTTTGCACAACACAACTTTAGATTATGTTATGTTCTCTTTTTTTTTTTTGGCAAGAACTTTAGATTAAGTTAACAGTGAGTAACTTGCGCAAATTTTTTCCGAGAATCCTTTCTTCTAGATAAAAGATGATACTAAGAAGCTTGTAACAACATGGTTACACAACAATACAATATATATACATACCCACTCGAAAACCAAATAAAAAGATGGGGTAAACCAATGCTTGGAAGTAAAATCACTGCTAAAGAGGCTAATCCTCATGATTTACTGCTATACATTGGCAGGTTAACAAAACTTTTCATACAAAGATTGAAAGAAAACTAAGCCAACAACACTTTTCATCCAAACACTGTATCGATCTTCACCTCTTACACCTCCATGCAGAAACTGAATAGAGGGGTCTATCTTGCCAACATATAACAACACATCCGTTCTCTTCCTTAATCCTATAACCATCACAATTACATCCCTGTAGTAAACGTCGAGCTTGCAACATGCCCATATAGCTCAATGGGACGCTCCCAAATCCAGCCATATCAAACCTCTGCATCCACCTTTCGAGCTTCTCATGCCTTTCTCTTCTTTCTCCTCCTTCACAAGAGATTATGTTCTTAATCTCTTCGCCAAGAAGCATCTTTTCCACCTTCCTTCGCTCAACTGATGATCTTGGTAGAGAACTCTCCAAGCAATCAAACAATGCAGCATAAAAATACAATGCCTCAGACAATCTCTCCATCAATCCGGATCCATTATGATTAGAATCCTGCTCAGCTATCAACATAATCTTGGGAGATAATCCCCACAAAGCAGCAAGAAACCCATCCATCTTTGCTGAGACACTGATCGACGTAGGAGATGATGAAGCAGAATCATTGCTTGGGCTACTACGTCGAGTAGCATTCCCCCCAACACCCCCATTGGCATGATTCAACATAGCTAAAGAAGAACTTTTCCTAAGGGTTTCATCCTCACAAGCCAAAAGAGTATGAAGTTGAAGCATGGAACTAATAGCTAAAGCTTCCCCGGTTTTAACACGAAGCTTTTCGACATCAAGATTCTCCAACTTACTAACAATAGGATTAAACTGAAATGGCAAATCCAACTTCTCAGCTTCATCAGTCAACCTATGAGCCACTTGGTCTAACACCTCTTTCTGGTAATGAATACCAGTTATCCTCAAATGAGGCGGTCCTTCGGGCCTTGCACTCAAGGCCTGAATAAGGGCAATCCACTGAGCAGGTTCAGTTGCATTAAGATCAATTATATGAACCATCTTTTCCCCCTCCATCGCCTCAATAATCGATTGGTTCGTTACGACGAAAGCCAGCTTTAAGAAAGGAAAAAGCTCAAAATACAGCTTCCTAGCAAGGATTTCCTCAGAAACTACAGGCATTCTAGTGAATTGTAAGGCTCTATATATCCCTGGCCATGACTTGAGAACTCTCTCAGACAGCGATTCAGCGAAATAAGCCGCAATTCGCTGCATTGTATCGCCCTCAGGAGTGGCTAAATGCGAGATTTGTTCTAGTGCTAAATTAGCATTGTCTAAACTTCCATTTGACACATGATTTGCACACGTTAATAACAAATGTATCAAATATAGACCTCTTTCTTCAGGTTTTAAGTCTCTAAGCCATGGATGAGGTGTCCCTAAATTTGGTGACATTCTAGAAAAGAATTGAAGGGGTGATGATGAAGTTACTGATGATCCATCATCTTGAAGCATTGGTCCCATTCAAATATTATACTTACACCAACAACAAAAATTAATAAAAATTAAAACTTTATTATTCTAATTAAAAAATCTAACAACAACAACCCTAACAAAACAAATATATTTGGATCATGACTAAACTATCAAAATAACCAATTATCACAATAATAATAATCCAAATTAAGCAAAATAACAATAATTCAACATGGGATTTTAACAGGACATATTGGAGAATGAAACTTCAACAGCAAGATAGATCAGATTTAACAGTGAAAAAAAAAACAGAGGAATCTACCATGAAAATGAAGATTTGAGAGCGTTGGAAATAGATTGAATTACACCAAAATTTTTCTGGGATTTGCAATTAAGTTAAAACCCATCAAAAGCCCTCAAGAAATTTCGCAACTTTAAGGTTGTGTGTAGCTCAAAATCCTCTCTTTAATTACTCTGTTTTTCCTCTGTTTATGAAAGAAAGTTTAAATTTTGAAGGTTAGAGATTTTTTTCTGTGTGAAAATCGGTTACAAAAAGGAATGAAAGATGGGAGAAATAGGAAGAGAAGGAGCAAAGGTGTGCTTTGAAGGACTCCACAAATGGGGATGTACGTTAGTAGACAATGCGTGGTAGTAGTTTTTGTCGTTAATTGACTTGTTTTTTTGTTCTTTCTTTTTTAAAAAAATATTAAATTTTTTGTAAAAAAAACAAAAAACAACAAAGGAATATGGAATTTATAAGAAGGAGAGCCAACTTTTGTTGTTTACCTTTTTGTTTTTGACATAATTACTGTTACTAGTGGTTAACCCTCTATTTATTACCTATCTTGATGATTTGTCTTCCAACCCCGACACTTTTTAAAACGGCATCAAACTGCTTACCACTTAAACTAATTTTTATTGAATTTAAGAATGGTTATAAATTTAAAAATTTTATCCCTTATTTAGTCGTTTATTATGATGGTTTTTCCTAGTAATTAAAAGTGATTATAAGTTTGAAATGCTTACCCCTTGTTTAGCCGTTTATGATAAGAATTAATTGCATCATGTACAATATGTTTTATGCTTAATTGCTTTAAAATCATTCTTAGTAATTTTATCCATGTATTACAAGTAACTCAAGTAAGTAGTGGCCAAATTTTATGCTCAATTGCTTAGCTATTTCGTAACTATTCATTTATGGATTGACTCGACTCATATGTAACTAGTTGCTAGCTCAGTTTCTTAACATTCTTAGAAATTTTATTAGTGTATTAATAGCAATATCCATCATTGATTAAGCTTTGTTTTAGAACCTGTCTTTATAAAAGATCAGTACATAAAGAATACAATAAGGTAAAACACATTTAGTTATGAACTTATGATCGTGTGGATGAAGAATATCAAGTGACAAAAACATTTTTATTTTTTTCAAATTAGTGTTCTATTAAATATTAGTAAAGCCTTAAAAATGATATTGCATCATTTTGTTAGTAACTATATTCCAATGCACTTTTTTATAAGAGTATCTGAACACACATTTCAATATTTTCTAAGCTTTTACCTCTTGTAGCTATATATATTAGTATATGTTAGCCTTTTATGTATGAGAGGTATCTGGTTCCCAATTGTCAGATATTTAGTAAACATCTAACGGTAAGGAGGTTGTAAATAAAAATAAAATTAAAAAAAAACAAACCAAATCAAATAATTATCATTCATCAACTTGCAAAAAGAGATAAATGTTCTCATTAGATATTCAGTAAACATCTAACAATTAGAAACATAAAATTTTCACATATTTACATTCTGAGTAATATTTTGAGGGGCATTTCTAGTTTCTATTTGACAGAGTATGTTTATATGGGGGTTATTTGGGACATTGCATACATATAAGCTAAATATTAAAGTAAATACTTATCCTTATACAAACATCAAAAGACAAAACTACCTCATATAAACATCCTTATGTTTCTATCAAATAGAAACCGGATAAACCCCATATTTTGATGTAAACTACCAGAGTTAAGATTATGAAAAAACCACAATTAAGATTTGGGTGTAATTTTGAGATGATGGGAAAAGATTTTGTGTCCTAGTCCACACTAACCCAAATTCCAATGGATGGTTTCGTCTTGACCTGGGGTGAGTTTGGGAATCAGGGAAAAGAACCAAAAGAAAAAGCTCCCATCTCCCAAATTTATTCCCAATCAACACTTACCTCCAAACATGCCTTAACAAAGACAAACAAAACCACCTTCTTTTCCTCTCTCTTTAGCTCAGTTTTTGTTTCCTTGTGGGGTTAATTTAATTAAGTAAGGGAATTTGCATAGAACTTCATTAATAAAAAATAAAAATAAAAAATGCTTCCAAAAAGTCATTTTGTTTGAAAGCCAACACACTAAAGACACATTACATTTTGGTATTTATCCCTCTTCTCCTTATTAAAGACAAACTAGACAAGGTGGTTAAGGATACTTCCAAAAGTAGATACCACTTTTATCTTTATTTTTGTGGACTCTCTCCTTTTTTTTCATTTGTCGTCATACACTCATACCTCAACCACTTTTTCTTTTTTTTTTTAATGTATGATGTATCTACTTAAAATGTATTTTTTGGATGCAAATACATCTTGAATACATCTTGCTAGTTGCTATACTACACTACAAATCTACAACATTTGCATGGGATACGTGGAGCGTGTGTTCTTCTTGTTCGTATAAATTTTGGTTCAATGAGTTCAAATAAGCTCTTAAAGCGGACACTATTTAATCATTATTGATTAATATTGTGCGATTTAATTATATATAATCATATTAAATAAGGTTAATTTAACACAAATTATTTAAGTTTTTACAGAGTAATAAGGAGAATAGAACGTAGTACTCCATATAAAGGAATAAAATGTAGTCACCTTTGCAAAAGCTTTGGAACAACTGATGTTTGGTCATAAGGTTGAATAAATTAGATTCTTGATGATGTTAGATAGTTGGAGTTTGCTTTTTCAATCTTAGTGTTGGCAAACTTTTGTTGTAATGACATCAAAGGTTTATTCCTATCTTTAGTTGTACGGCTTATCCTTTATTTGAGACATAATTTTAGTCAGTTTTAATTCTGTTTGACACTATCACTTTTTTCCCCAACCCAACTCATGCCAATTCTAAGAATCGTTTTGAGTCCATTAAATTTTGATTTTGATCAAATTAATTATAGAATTCAAGTCATTTGTTTTGTTTGGTTCATTTCAACCTCATTTAGGCTGAATTACTCTTAATATCATATAACTTATTACTTAAGGATTTAATTTGTCTCATTATCATATAAATATTATAGTAACTAAAGTTATTTGACTAATTTTTTATTGATAGTAATCATACTCAAATGGTAATAAACTAATATCATGATTAAAATTGATTGATCTCATGTTACAATCATCTCTAATAACTAATCAGGGGTGTGTTCTCTTTACAAACTAAGTCGAAAAATTATTGAAACTAATTGAAACTTAGGCCATGTTCTCCTCGTCTTATTTTTGCTTATCTGAACTTATTTTTGCTGATATGAACTTATTTTGCTGAACTGAACTTATTTTTGCTGATCTGAACTTATTTTGCTGAACTAAACTTATTTTTGCTGAATTTGTTTTATACTAATTAAAAATTATAGGGCAATTATATACTATAATTGAATTTTATTTAGGTGAAAATAATTGATTTATTATAATCTCTAAATTATATATAATCTGATTATTTTCCGTCAAATTTCAAGAATCTTATGGACAAAGGAATGCACAATATTTTATCATCTTCTTTTTGGTATCATATAGTTTCCATGTATTATAATATTATCATATATATATATATATATTAACATATATTTATTTTCATATAAAATAATGTATTTCCAATTTTCCATCAAAAATATAAAATCATATGTAAATATTTTTTTTACATATTATTTCCATACAATACATATTCTCTTCGAAAATGCTACCTAAATATTTTTAAAATTATATTCTACTGTTTTTAGACCATAATTTCTCAATTAAAAAGATGTGCATCATATAAATATCCATGTACAAATTAATTTGCATAATACATATAGATTTTTGTTTTTTTTGAACTGAACTTATTTTTGCTGAACTAAACTTATTTTTGTTGATCTGAACTTATTTTTACTGAACTGAACTTATTTTTGCTGATCTAAACTTATTTTTGCTGATCTAAACTTATTTTTGCTGAACTGAACTTATTTTTGCTGAAAATAAGTAAAAATAAGACGAGGAGAACAGGGCATTATTAAAGGTTTTAAAATGGAAAAGAATTCGTCGAAAATTATTGGAAAAAAACTAAGCCATCAAGATAACTAACCCTCACAATTATATATTTGCATCTATATATAGTGAATAACACTAACTTAATTATACAATACAAGTTTATATTCCGTATTTTCTTTAAATAATTACTCGTATAATACTCCGTTGTACCATACGAAGTATTCCGTAATAAAAACATACGATATGAAATTCTGAGACGTAAGCATTAGAGTATTAAAAAGGGGAATTTCCAATCAAAATCATAAACTTGAAGCAAGAAGCAACCCTAATTAAATAAGGGGAAAAATGGTGATGTTAAATGAACAACCAAACCAAGTAGCTGTAGGTCACTGAAAAGGAACTTTAGCTAATTTAATTTTTGTGCATAATTCAACATTTTTGTCTCTTTCAATTTGTCTTCAATCAACTCCAACAAGACAAATTGAAAACATCCAAAATATAAGTTGAAAAACAAAACTTTAGTGCAAAAGATTTTGACTGAGTGTACGTAGTACAATGCTAATACGTGTGAACTGTGAAATGGGAATTTAACCTACCGCACACCATAATGTGTAATAACTTATGTGCCTCATTTCATCTAACCAAACTTAGGTTATTTTAGTTTCTAGAAAATATACACTCCCTTCTTGCCGTTCTTGGTAAATTAAATGCATTCGAATCATTGATTTTGGGGGTGGTTTAAGTAATATAGTTTGTCTAACGGTATAGGCATCAAGAATATACGAAATCAGCGATTGTTATAAAATATTGAAAATCAGATTGAATGCGAATTCTTTAATTTGATCTAATTATGTTCATTAATTAAAATCATCAAAGTGAATCTCTTATTAATTCTACCTATCTTAGCTTGTTTTTCATGAGCATGTGATTGTACTTTTTTGTCGCTCCTTAGTGAGTAATACAATATGTACTACGCAAATGATTTTCTCTTTATCTAGCTCTTTAGGTGCACCAACTCATATTTTAGCATGTTTGGTAATTTTGCCATTCTAAAAATGTGCAAGTTCATCCAACAAGTTATAGATACATCATTTGGTGAATACATCATTGATGATAAACCAAAATATGCTAAAATAATTCAAAATAAATTGAATTAAGTTTGATAAATTGCACCCAATTTTAACCAAAAAACATGAGTTGTAAATGATGCATTGAAGTTTTACTACATAGGGGTTAAATTTATTTTTCATTTCAATTGCAATGAGACAAATCATTTACCTGTCACTTTTGCATGAAAAAGTCCAAAGTATATCATGGACTTCAAATTTTAATAAGAGATGGTTGTGCTTTTAAGAAGATGAATTTTGTCTTTTTAGCCACCGACTATACTTGAAAAAGGAGGTTAATAGTTGAAGTACTTTAGTATAGGCAGTAATTAATTGCTAGGTAATTATAATGACAACCAATTCAATTAGGTTGGTTTGTGCAACCAAATTTAATTTGTATTAGTACATCCCACAACTTGGATTGATTTTTGTCATCTAATTGAGTGGTTTTTGTGGTGGTTATATTGTTGTTTGGTACCACTAAAGTTTGGAAGTGGTTATTGTTAGGGTTTTCAGCCTTTATTTTCTCCACTAGTTAAAACCCTTTATGTTCCAATGTACAACTAATATTACCTTTATGTAACTTGTGATTTTGGTAATGTATTGTTGTGCATTGCTCTCGCTTTTTAGTTTTAAATTTCATACTATAAAGGAAGGTCTTAGTTAGTATTCCGTATTAAGTTATTCAATCTAAATTCAAATTAAACCTACGGTCATATAACTTGATTTTTGTCCAATTGTCCGAGTTGAAACCAACCTAACACGATCTATTATGAAATCATGATAATCCTACAAGAAAGTGCATGTAAATGATTAATATTGTTAGATATATGATAATAAGTTATTTGTCGACCAATTTAAAGCAAATAAAGCAGAAACGGGATGGAACTAAACTAAATGACTCATCATCACTTGAATACGAGTTAGACCAACCGAGGAAGACAATATATGAATCAACTTCAACTTCAACTTCAACTTCAACTTCAACTTCAACTTCAACTTCAACTTCAACTTCAACTTCAACATGCATGCAACCGCGTGAACAAGTACATAAATGTGATCCTTTTATAGATAGTGTAGGGTTAGTTCGTGGTTGTTCGTGAATTAGTACAAGTATCTAATGATTGATGTAATGTTTGAGTATTTATCTTATTATCGAAACCAAAGTTTATGATATAATTTGGAAGTGAAATGAGGGCCATACCATGTGGGTTAACCTTAGCTTGTTCATGAAAGTCCAATATTTACAGAAGAGATACAGCTATTAATATTAAGCCCTTTTCTTTTTGTGGGGGGTCAGTTCATCACTTCATCTTCATCATGAGAAATGACACAATATAACGCTCCAACAGTCCAACTACTGCAAATACATACTCCATATTGAATAAGAATTGAAACACTTAGTATTGAGATTTGTAACCCTTTTTTTTCCTGATCAATGCAAAAATATAGACGTTAAGTCGAACCAAATAAGATGTAACAGAGTATATAACCGACTACAACGCCGACAAGTTTCTTGATCTATAAAAAATAGTTGAGTGTGATGAAAATATATATAAATATATATATATATATATATATTTAAGTTAAAGTATTACAGTTAAAAAGTGACAGTAACAATTAATTTAGTACTCGTATCATGTATTATTTGAAGTGTTTGCAATTTTACACAAATGATAAAAATTTCAATCACAATCCACTGGTTTATTGAAGGCACGTCTCCTTCAGTACTGCAATATACACTTGAGATCAATAGAAATAAAATTTGTTGTTTCACCAAAAGCTTTTAAATAATGATATCCCCTAAATTTGAAATAATTTTTATATGTAAAGATGTTAAACATGACCAGTCAAATCTTGCTTTTGTGGAGTTTTGGCTTTGTATCAAGAAATTTTTTGCGTTTGGCTTTTCTAGAAAAGTCTCTCCTTACCTTTTCATAATTAAGTTACGTTATTATTAGAATTATATGCAATTAAATCCTACTAACTTGGAGTCTTTGATCATCAAATTATTTTTTCTTATCATTACATCACGTTACATTATTGTATTGTGTAATAGAGTGACAATATTGATTAGAATAGGACCATTTGTTGGCCGATTTAGTGCAACATATAAAATCATGTTCTTTTGAGCTAATTTTCAATTTAATTCAATCCTATTCAATAATTTCTGATTCAACAAATTCAATTCATTTCAATCCATTTCGACTCAACAACATAAGGCCTTAGGCCCTTAGCAAAACATCCTTCAATTCATTTAAATCCATTTCAGCTCAAAAGAATGAGGCCAGAACATCCGCAATCACAAATTTCACAACCTTGTGAAGCGCTTAGTCATTGAATGAAATAGTGTACAAAGCACTTAAACAGATGTACTTAATACTCAGAACACATCACTTTGTTTGACAAATAGATGTACGAGTTATTATATAAAAAAAACACTGAGATTTGGTTGACTGTTCAACTGTATGAAAATCAGATAGATATAGTGGTACTCTCTGCAAATGCAGCTTGAATACAGAAACTTAGAGACAAATAACTTAACTTCGGATGACCAAATTGTCTTTGGTATCACATGAACATCAATGAATAATGTGAGTGGAGTTTTTGTTGGAACCACGTTCACCAATTTCAAAATTTGAACTCCCACATCTTGTTAATATAATCATTAATAAACTATTACACCAAAGTATTGCACTAAAATTTAATTAATACTCAGCTTAATTAGTTTTGTACGCTCCACTGTTGTAAATATACAAGCGTGCAGTAATCCTGGAAATATTCGTCGGGTTTTGTTTCCGGGGGAAGACAACAAAATGCCTTGTGTGAAGCCACTTTCAGGTCTCAGCTTCAACCTTGCTCGAATAATTCCTTGAGATCTTGCATTGGTCTAGTCGTTTCTGGTGCGGCGGTGCTAATTGTAATCTTGAAAGACCTATAAAACAGATGCAGCCTCTCTGAATTGCATGAGGAAGTACTATATGACTAGTGCTGAATGATTTTCATCAGCAAGATATGAATATGCACTAGGTTATCATCTACTCGAATGTGCTTTTTTAAAAAGTCACATCAACTGTTTTATGATGTTTGAAAGTTTGTACTACCTTTTCTTCAAGGACTACAAATTGATACAAAGCAACTTTTTTCTGCATTATAGGTTGATGTACACCCTAAGACTCCTAAGTTGTAATCTGATTAGAGATGGGTACTAAAAATTATGCAGGTCAGAAAAATTGCGAGTGCGCATTCAAGGTCTTAATACTGATCACAAGTAACAAATTTTGGAACTCATGTATGAATTAGAAAATGTTCAGCAACAGGAAATAAAAATAAACATTACTGCATTCAGAAAACAAATAACCAAATCTAATAATGATTGAGCGCAAAATATAGATGCAAGTTGTATCAGACTATCAGATACCTGTAGCTGAGTGTCACATAGATTCAGACCGTAGGCAGCTATCAAGTTTTGCCTTGATCGTCATGTCCTCTTAATTGGGCAAGACAAACAGCAATCTTGGAACCAATTGCAGCATTATTCTTCACAAGAGCGATATCTAGACGCAAGTCAAGGAAGGATAACCATTTCAGCATCAAGAGACGACTGAAAACTGAAGACTATAGTACAAGAGCTTTAGCATCAAATCAAACTATGCGAAGCTTAATCCTAGTAGTTCATAGCTTTGAACTTCAAAAAAACTTGGTTCAGAAGGTAGGGTAGGTGGAAGTAAAATGAGTATATAATACTAGGTCTTCCAATAATATCAGGTCATCAAAGGATACTAGAAGCCAAAGAAGCTCCTCCAGTGAGTGTATTCACTCTAGAAAGCAAGAAAGGGGTTTCAGCACTGCCCTTTATGTTTTGCTCCCTGAAACATATTCCAAAAATTAAATCAACCATTAAGGCATAACTAGAGGTGATACCTCCAACTATAAATAGTTAAGAGCATGTGTCTGAAATGAATAACCTTGCTTCTGTCAAGGCATTCTGTATTGCAGATTCAACAAAGCTTCCGGAAGCAGAATATTCTTTAGGTATAGGAACAGCAATTAATGTGCCAGTTCCGAGCTTGAGTTTCATGTTCGCTTCTGCAGCCAAGAGAAAATATCACATTTTGACATCGTGTTCTCACCATCAGAAATGTTAACGACTATTTAGTGGTAAGTAATTTGTAAGTCACCTATTAATCGAGCAGCATCCTCTGCAGAGTCGATGCGACAAGAAACCTAAAAAAACACAAACTATTGCATGAGATTTTTACTTTGTGCCATAAAGAGATGCAACGTATCATAGGAGACCTGAAAATGCATTGCTCGCGGCAAATGGCAACCTATGCAAAAGTAAGGTTGCACGACAGAATTTAAATGAAAACCAGACTAAAAATATGACACAAGTTATTCATTACCTAAAAACTTATAATCAAGTATAAGCTTATACAGCTGAATATCAAATAGAATTAGATGGTTAAATACTCGAATATATGGAGCTTCAAAGGACAATGATATACATGAGATATTATTAAAAGCCTTTGTGCCTTTTTTTTTTTTTTTTT
>PYUH01003976.1:996963-1027859 GCA_016808085.1 Suaeda aralocaspica
TTTTTTTTTTTTTTTTTGAGGGCAAGCCTTTGTGCTTTCCCAAGACTTAAACAAAGCTATTTGGCATCCACTCAAACTATTATAAGACAAGCACCAGATTTCAGGCCTAAGTACTTGCTAGAAATTATTGGAAATGGAGAAAGTTTCAATGCCAAAGCCCAAGTACCTTGCAGCCACTTGTTTCAGTAAAAAAGGCAGGGAACTCATTGGTCTTATACCCAGCAACACATACTCCTTGAGTTTCCTGCATCATATGTATGAGATAAGAATAGGCCTTCCAGACAGGAAAGTAGCAAGGGATGAAGGTAATACAAGTTCTAATGTACTGACTCGGACAAACTAACTAAAACAGTAATTGGACAATAACACTGAAATTTCCAGATTGGAGATGGCAGTAATTTGTTGCTAAAAATGGAAGGAAAGTGATATTTGTGATCGATCATGGCAAAAGAAAGTACAAATGATAGATTAATAGCTTAAGGCAGTCACTCTCTCGATAACTTGAGGTTATTACTCTCCAACAATGGCTTTAGGCCAAACTCTCTCAAGGTTTCCCTTACAAAATTCTACCTACCTTTTCCTTCCCCCCCTCTTCTTATATATACTAAAGCTAGACTATAAGCTAATAATATTAGACTACCAATATCGCCCTTCCTAAGTTGGTCTATTACAAACTTTCAGTGATTTAACTTACCAAATACTCTAGGGTTCTAGGTATGTCAAGTATTGATTTAGCACCGGCAGAGATCACAGCTACTGGAGTCTTCCCCAGCTCCGTAAGATCAGATGACACATCCATGGCTGCAAGGGAAATATCAAAACCATAACACAAACAGAGAGTTTGTTTATTGATAAGCTGATAGCTGACAAATAGTATGCTCTTCTACAAGGGCCGACATTTCATAGTTAAAATGTAAGCAAATGGTTAAATGTAAGATTTCATAGTGAAATTTAAGAAGTGCGGGAAATTATTAGCAATTCTCATTTAGTCCTGAAAAAGTTAGTTTCTAAAACAACCGACTTTATGAGGGCTGCAGGAGCATTATCTGAAGCAGTTACGAATTCACGGCCCATGTTCATCCAAGACTATTCTAATTAAAAAGTGCTAGTTTTTGCTTGTCACAGCAATAAAAAAGAGAAATTACTTTGCTCTCCATGCCTGTGTACTCCTCCAATTCCTCCAGTCACAAAGACTGAAATGCCAACCTGCAATTGTATTAATGATCAATAATCATCAAACATTTGAAGATTGGAAAGAACTAAAATCATGTTGTGCAATGCATTATCAGAGGAAAAGCTGACCATTGAGGCAAAAAACATTGTTGCTGAAACAGTAGTAGCACCATCCCCTCCTACAGCAACCTAATAGCGGACAGAAACAGTTGCTGAGTTCAGATGAAACTAAATAAAAAAAATGTACATACATATATTTACAACATGCATTTGTTTGTAGAGATAGAATGAAATCGAAGTGAGACAACTAAGAATTAGGAACCATGCTCCTTGAGATAACTAGTAGATTTCACCAACATGTCATTTGTCAGAGATTCTTAGACAGATAAGAGCCAAGTTTCATAGGTAGAAAGCATCTTCCACCACCAACATCAACATCTCCCCTTCCTCCCCCAAACAAAAAAAATGAAAGAAAGAAAAGAAATGACAGCAGTCCATGGAAACAGAGACAGTAAATTGCAAGATCCCTAAGCATTGTAAATTAAAATCATATATTCTTTTTTATATAATAAAAGAAATATATGTGCAGCTCGCATATGCAATTTTGAGCTATGTAGCACTGAACAGATAGAGTTTCCGAAATGGAAACGAGGAAGCGCGAATTTCCGACAACAAGGAAACGTATATAAAAATAAATAATTTCAAAAACAATGTAAACAGAAAAAAAATATTTTACACATGTATCGACAATCTTGAATAAAATGTTAACTACGCTTCAACAATAAATTTATCGCCACCTATATTAACCTTAGTGTTGAGAATAGAGAAAGAACACAAATTGTGTTTCTGAATAAGAATTTACAAATAAAAGAAGCCTTAAAAAAGAGAAAACCATACTCTCAACTAATAATAGTTATCGGCGAAGACAAAGTACATGTTAAGAGTGTTTATTTTAAGTGCCTTTGAGTTAAAGCTCGACACTTTGGCATGTTAAATGTGATGTTTGCATTATTTATGTATTTGTGTCCTTCATAAATTCTCTAAATAAGAAATATAACAGTTTTTTTTCAAGTTGAAAACGAGCTTGAGGTGTCCTGGAGTCACCTACTACACATGGTAAAAAAAGCACGGTGAAAACAAGGAGGAGCCTCGAAAAGCCCTTCGAAAGCCAAAAACAAAGACTATAATTCACATTTTTGGAGGGTTCCGAGGTCCTAAAAAAAATTGCCGAAAATTCTACAATGTGCCCCTACGATCAAAAGAGAGCCCCAAGCAGCTTTTTGGAGTTCGAAAGGTTATAAGTCGAGTCTTTTGAGAGCAACTTTTTTGAATATTGTCTAAAACGAGGGGATGACAAATTTTTAGAGGCTGAAACCGAGGGTGAGGTGTCCTGAGGTCCACCAAAACACGTGTGAGAGATACAGGCTATAATTCACATTTTTCGGAGGATTTGGGGTCCCGGAAAAAAAATGTCGAAAATTTTACATGGTGTCCCCGGGCCAAAATAGGGTCCTCAGAAATCTTGTCGCGGTTCAAAAGATCATCAAAGGTTCCTAGGATGACGAAAAAGACAAGTGTGCCCTTTTTCGAGAGTCCACTAAAGAGAAACATAATAAGTTTTTAGAGGCTAAATACGATCTTGGGTCATCCTAAGGTTATCAAAAGCAACTGAGTGAAATTTGAGGAGTAAAGAGACAAAACCCGAAAGGCCCCCTTCCAAAGCCAAAAACGAAGGGATAGTCACACTTTTCAAGGATTCTGGGGACCCAAATAAAATTGACCTAAAATTTTACATATTGATTCTTAAATCAATGAAAGACCCCTAGACAGTTGAAATCAGCTAGGAAGTTAATAACACAACATTGGGAGAGCAAGAAATATCCTTTTCCGAAGTTTGCGGGGGAATTCGAAAAAAAATGTAACTTGGGCACGTGAGTTGTATGAGTCATGAGAGGATCATAAATCAGGTATTCAACTCAGGGACATTAAGAAATGCTTGTTTGTAAATCACAAAGTTTTTCAAAACGCTTCATTTAACATCGCATAAAGTTTCCTCCTATGAAAAATGTTTCCAGTATTTAAATTAAGTTTCATAAACATTCCTAAGTATTTCCAAGTGCCTGAGTTTCCGTGCTTTATAGCTTTTGAGCTAAAGTTACCATGAATATCATTATTGACCTCTAACAGCCTAGGTATCGTAGTGACAATTATATGAACCTTATACAGTACTGGAAATGCTCTTCACGTCTTATCCTTCTGACCTTACAATTACAAAGAGGTTGTCTCAAATCTCAAATATACCATGACACCAAGGGCCAAAGCTGATCACTTATTAAGAGTATACAGCAAGGAGCCTATACTCAAAAACCATCAAAATCACCTGATAGTCAGATTACTCACCGTAGGGCAGATGAGTCATAGATGACAAGCTGATGCAGGTGTACTAAATTTATTAAGGACACTTACAACTGCAGCAATGTCACGACGAGCAGTTTTTTGGACTTGTGCTCCTGTTTTAGCCAGCCTCTCTAATTCTTTGATCTGAAGACCTGATTGATAGAAATAGTTATCGTCAACCTCAGAGACTCAGCTTAACCACAAAATTATAGTTCATTCTTCAGGGAGATACAAATACAACATGTATCACAGGAACAAATTTACTTTGGATAGTCGTTTTTAGCTTTTAAATGACCGTGTTAATGACAAATTGAAAATGCCAACAAATTAAGTTCGATTTTCAAAGGGTGAAGACAAGCTATAACAAGACATAAGCAAGATAACCAGATACATAATAGCTTGAGTAAGATACAAGTAATATTCATAAATCATAACAGGCAAGAGTACTCCAAGGATATGGTAGAATAACCTATTCGTGGAATTCCATCCATTATCGCAATGGTTGCAGGAACAGCACCATTATCTCTCACAATTGCCTCTATCTCCTTTGCGGTTTCCAGATTTTGAGGATAAGGCATTCCTAATAACATAGTAAACAAAATAGTCAGCTATAGCAAGAATTTCAGGCAAAAAAGAACACAACACTATAATCACATACTCAAAGAAATGGGAACTATTGTTCATACACTTCATTCTAGTACAATGTATCCAATGAGGAAACTATAGGAAACACTCGAATTAACTAGGTCCAGCTCATAATTCGCATTCATCAATCGAAGTACCTATTTTGCTAATTGTTTACCCACTGAATGGTGTAACCACAAGTCCACAACCACTTATAGTTCATGAATTCACTATTTGAACTCAGATGCTCAAATACAAAATCAAACTTAAACTTGAAAATCACCCTTTGGACTCCTATAAGAAAATTATTGCATCACTACACATCAACAACAAACCCTAATCAAAATTGAAAACAAGCAAAAATAAAAAATAAAAATCACCACACATTATTTTTCAATTAATGGCATCAAAATTTCAACAAAAATTTAACCTCTTCCTAACTACAAGCTCACTTTAGGTAAGAAAATTCAGTGGAACAATCAGATTTCATGGTCAACCCATGATACCCTTTTCACTAAATTGAAGTAAAATGTAAACAAAATAAAAAATTTAATAAATTAAAAAAAAAAGTGATTAGTGTTGAGCATACAACATACCATGGCAAATAATTGTTGATTCCAACGCAACAACTGCAGCTCCACGAGATAAAGCATCAGAAACATCAGAACCTATTTTGATCAATCCACCCTACATTCATTGCACCATAATTACATACAAATAAAATTTAGAAAAAATGTTTATTTTTTTTCAGATTCTGAAAGAATTATGATTCACCCATTAAATTAAATTGTTAATGAAGCAGCACCCAGAAACTGATCAACACAATTGAAACAATAGAGATAAATTTTGGGCGAAAATTGAATTAAAAGACAGTAACATCAAATAAATATGAAAATTGAAGTGGGGTTAAAGTTTAATGATATGAAACCTTGGAAAGATGAGAGCTTAAAGAAGAAGAACAAGGTTCAGGTTGTAGGTGTCTTCTGATGTTAGATAGTCTTGAAATTGCTGATGAATTATCCATTGTTGTGAAAAAAGAGAAAAAATATATAAAGAGAAGTGGAAGTTTCTGAGTTTCTTAATCAAAATTGATTTGCTTCTTTTTTGTGCTAGCAGATGAAGAAGTTTGATTGCAATAGCCTTAATCAAAATTGATTTGCTTCTTTTTTGTGCTAGGTTGAATTTGTAAATTTGTATCGTTGTCAACAACTACTTCGAAGTTGTCTGTTTTTTGTCAAAAACTACATAGTTTCTATTTTAATTTACACAACTACCTACATATTTCTGTTTTTTTGTCAACCACTACCAACTAACGTTTTCCATCCAAGAAAGACGTTAGTGGGTCCCTTCTCTCAGCTTTCCCTCCAATAATCCCAGACGAATTTACATCGTTACCCTTGCTCTCTCCAACCAATTCAAACACCTTCCTATTTACTTTATTCAACCTAAAACCCCTCATAAAATTCAAGTGAATTCAATTCAGTTGAAAATTTTCCTCAAATTTATACTTCTTCAAATTGAAAAACAACGGAAGCAAAATTCTCAATCGCGAACCCTTATTCGCAACAACCCTAATTGTTGAAGCGATCCAAATTGCAATGGATGGAAGGAGGTTTGATAGTGCTAAAAATCCCGTTATTTGTGGAACTCGAAGCAGGTAAATTAACTTCCTACTTTTATTTAGCTTTGAATTACTTTTGTTTATGTTTAATAGAATTATGTCTGATATTTCAAGTTTGGGTTTTGTTTTTGTTTGGCTAGCTTAGTTATTCATCACGAAATTTCCATTTAAATGAGTATTTTTATTGTAGTTGATCAACATGTGGGTTTAATTGCAAATTTGCAATAGTTCGATGTGTTAATTACTTTGATAACAGATTCATTCATGTCAATTTTTGGATAAATGGGAAATTTATGTTGAAGCAAAGGAAAACTGAGTATGTGGGTGGAGAAATAGTGGAAGAAGATTAATTTGATTGTTGATAATATAAGTGTTGATTACTTAACGGAGATAGCTGCTGGCATAATGAAATTGTTTCAAGTTAAGCCATGGTCATTGTTCAACTTATGGTTTAAGAACGAAAAAAGGTGTTGTTAGTGTGATTGAAACTGAAGCAGATGTTGATGACTTAGTTAAGTCTAGGGACAATTACCTTCAACAAGATAAACACAAAAATCAATTTCAGAAATTTGAATTTTATTGAGAGAATTTTTGGAAGATAGGGTGGGTGAAATATAACCGTTGCAAGTGATAAAAAGGGATAATCAATTGGGGTTTAATTTGATATTTATAGGGAGGGAAAGCTGAGAGAAGGGACCCACTAACTTTTTCTTGGATAGAAAACGTTAGATGGTAGTGGTTGACAAAAAACATAAACATGTAGGTAGTTGTGTAAATTAAAATAGAACCTAAGTAGTTGTTGACAAAAACAGACAACTTCTAGGTAGTTGTTGACAAAAAAAGCCTAACACATATGTCTAAATATTTAATTAGATTGCAGTGAGTTGGAAACGAGATAAAAAACGGATACGCATATGAGGGCAGAAAACGACAATTTTAAAAAACAATGTTAATGTATACGACAAATTATAACATGAAGAATTGGAATCGAATCGAGTTCGAGAACAGCTACCCATAAGAAGTATCATGCTATAGTGTCTAAGAAGATTAGGGCAACATTGTTGGGGTTGGTAATTAAGGCTAATTTAGGGCTTTATTTGGGCTTGTGAAGCAAGTCTCTATTGATAATTTTATAAAAAAAATCGTTGAAATAATCTTTTAACATTCAAAACAAAGCGGCTAGCGAGTGAGAGGAAGGGAAAGTGGTGTGTGTATTGGGGGGGGGGGGGGGGGAAAAGTGATGGAGCCAAACAAGGTTTTGTTGGTGGGACCATGATCAACCTAATCAAGCAAGATTCAAACATGATCCGATTGAGTTAAAACTTGACAACTCATTCATAACGCTCAAAGCTTTATTTTGACTGGTTGGATTATATGTGTAAAGCAAGCTTTGATATTAAGAATTGTTGACTAATACAACTTCCAATTTTATTTTGTTTCCATGAAAGTAACAAACGACATCGTTTCTCTCAAAAAATTTCTAGATCATAGAACTTCATTTCTTAGGATTGTAGAAAAGTATTATCACAATTATTCATAGTGCTTCTTATTTTTACTTGATCACACTCCTAATCAAATCCTAGTTTTATGGAAGCCCCCTCAATGACTTCGGTCAAACTCAACTTTGATATTTCCTCCACTATGTCGTCAATATTAGCAACATTAATATTCACAATTCAATTAGAACGTGTGTGGTTGAATGTGCATATAATTTACGCAAGACGACTCTGTTTGGATTGAAATCAACGCACTTCGAAATGGGCTTATCTTTGCGGTGGTCGAGGGCTTTTCTTATCTTGAAATCAAATGCGACAATCTTATTTTATTTTATTTTATTTATTACTCATAAATTTTTTTTAAGGGCAACAACCTTATGTTGTTGTAAATTTTATCAAAGATATTTTCAAACCATCTCAAAAAATTCAAAGTTTAGTTCAAGAGATCACCTTTCTTTCTATAAAGTTTTTAACTACTACTTTCGCCACGAATTAATTGTCACAATCCATTATTTAATACCTCACTAACAATTATTTTTGTTACAACTAATTCATAAAACAGGGAAGATAGTATAACTATTTATCATAAGTTGTAACTACGAAATCGAGCTATTGATTAACGATAACTAATTAAATAAGATCCTAATTAAGTAATTAGAAGCAATGCACCGATAAATCTAATTTAATTTTACTTCTCATTATCGTTAAAAAAAAAATCAATCCACCTGATATTTATATGGTTCCAGAATTTAGAAAGTCTCACAACTAACTAACCACCAGTTCTCCTGAGTAAAGTATTCATGGCAACTAAACTTTCATTCCCTCCAACTCTAAATTTCACCTTCAAACATTACAATTACAGAAACCCCAAAACATGTCAATCAATTACTCCTATATCCTTAATTCCCACAAATTGTTGGCCTAATTTAAAGCCTAAATTCAGGAATATTAATTCAGAAAATTCATCAGTAATTCGAGCTGTAAAAGAAGATGTGATTCAATCAACTGATTCTGAGGCTACCCTTTACTCTGATTCTTCTGCAGTTTCTTCTTCTAAGCTTGTTCTTGTTGTTGGTGGCACTGGTGGTGTTGGTATCTTATTCTATCTTTCAATTTTTTTTTTTTTTTTTTTTTTTTTTTTTTTTTTTTTTNTTTTTTTTTTTTTTTTTTTTTTGTAATAGTGAAATTAAAACAGTAATTCATGGAAATTGTAATATAATTTTTGATTATGTTTGTGGGTAGTTGGTCTATTTTTTGTTTGATGACATTAGTGCCATTTTCATCATGTTTTTGTAAATTGTGTTTGGTATAGTATCACTACTTGATATTGTTATGCAATAGTTGGTTTTTATTGGAATATAGGGATTAGGGAGCCACGAAGCGTAATGATGTTGATATGAGGTTTTGTTCATATTGGAATATAAGAATTTTTAGGGACATAGGGAGTCGCAAGACTTTAGCCAACTAAGCTAATTGTCATTCACTCCATATGCAATGTTTGGTATATTGATGTTTAGGTTGTTAGGACAACATTATCATCATCATCATGCATGATGGACTGCCGAAATTAGTTAAATGATTGCCGTGCATTTTGAGTTTGGAACAAGCCATTTGATAAAAGAGGGGGTGGAGTGTGGATTATGGCCTTATTAAACAACCAAAAACTTAAATTTGAGGTGGGATATGTCTCTGTAACCATGATGATTGCTAAGAAAAATCAATTGGAGTACAGAAAAACCTAATCAGGCCTTTGAATTTAAACCTGAAAATTAAGAAATGCATAGATAGCAAGCAAAAAGTGATGAGATATTGTATAGTATAACGTTGTTTCGGCACATAGAAAGGTTCCTTTCCTCTATGTCTAGTTTAGTTTGTTAAGTGTTTAGTTTGTATTTAATGTATAAGGGAATACAAATTTTATGTACACTCTCAAAGGTAGCAACTTAAGCATGACATCTCTTAGCTCATTCTATGTCTCTTGGAGAAACGATGGATTTGCATGGCTGTCTCGTCTGCTTCATAAGATTAGAGAGTAACCTGATCAATGATGTTTGATTATAGCGTCCTATGGGTGAAAACTAATCAAAAATGTCTTATTGTTCCTATGCAGGGCAAATTGTAGTGGCGTCATTGCTCAGCCGCAATATCAAAACACGTCTTTTGTTGCGGGAACCTGAAAAGGCAACTAAATTGTTCGGTGAACAAGACGAAGAGAAACTGCAGGTAACATCTCAATATAATCAGCATAGAAAATCAGCACATTCACCACTTACTGTCATCCAAATTCTCTGCACCTGATGAATTTCTTTGTTGTTAGAATTGATCTCTTTGTTTATCATTCACCGTGCTAATAGATTTTTTCCTGTAAGAGTTGCAATTTAAGTTTATATTGAAGGAGCTTTAGAACTTTGACAGATGATCAAGGGGGACACAAGGAACCAAGAAGATCTTGATTCGTCTATTTTTGAGGTTTGTCCTTATGAAAACACATTGACTGAGTCTCTAGATTACAAAAATCATTATTTGGATTGATAATGTTAGTTAATGCTGGACAAAATTTTCTTTTTAGGGTGTCACACATGCTATATGTTGCACAGGGACAACTGCTTTTCCTTCACGGAGATGGGATGGAGAAAATACTCCTGAAAGAGTAGGTCTGTTACTTCTTGGTTGCAGTACTGCTTACTACTTGCTAGGACATCATATTCTGTGTTCTGTAACACCCTAAGGTTCTGTTGTAAGTTTTAATTTAGTCCACCCGTCTTATGTACTTCTTTTGTCTGGAATTAGTAGTCACATTGCCATACCTCTTACATAAAAAGGCATGACATGACCTGATGACCTAAGGCCTTCTATAATAGTCTTGTTATTTCTAGTCCCGTCACTTAGTTTAAGTTGTAACACATTAGTAACAATCACATAAACCAGCATTACTTTTATAAAATGTTAAATTTTTTTTGCACGTCGACTAATTCCAAATGACTCTTACTTTGGATAATCCTGTTTCAACTTGTGCTGAACTGCTGACTGATCAACAACTTCTCTGTACTTTTCTGAAGATTGGGATGGAGTGAGGAATCTCATATCCACACTGCCCTCGACTCTGAAAAGATTTGTTCTTGTTTCATCAATTGGAGTGACCAAGTTTAATGAACTTCCATGGAGGTATGCTTTCTTCAGTTGCATGTCACTTTTACGCAATCTGTGTATTGGTGACCGATTGGCTCCAAAAGTTAAGTAGCGTGTTTAATCAATGTTTCTGATGTTCGCCCTGCAGTATCATGAATCTTTTTGGTGTTCTGAAGTACAAAAAGATGGGAGAAGATTTCCTTCGTGACTCTGGTATTCCTTATACAATAATCAGGTTCAATTTATGAGACCTCGTTATGTTTGATGAAATTTAATGTTTTGCTGGTTAGATATGGAGTACAGTAAAGCACAAAGTTTATATGAATTTTATCATGTAAATATATTAGTATGAACTGCAGCATGTCACTGCATGTAATACACTAGCAGACAGTTCTACATTTCTCACTGAGGCTGCTTTTTGCATCAGACCTGGGCGATTGACTGATGGCCCGTATACCTCATATGATCTCAATACTCTTTTAAAAGCAACATCTGGAGAACGTCGTGCTGTTCTTGTAGGTCAAGGTAAGGCATTTGGCACATTTGAGGCGCCATTGAATATTTGAAACTATCAAGCAGAATGAAATCTTGTTTCTCAGCAGTTAATTGTACTTCTGATACTATCTTCCACTAATCTAATGTCTGACACCTGCAGACTGCAGTCATGCATACTCTCTTTTTTTTTTTTTTTTCCTTTTTCTTTTGGGCAACTTACCTGCATATTCTTATCAGTCCATACGAATATGTGACTGATAGTGTATTTGCTTGAGACTATAGTACTAATATAATACCAAGGCGGGGTTTTTTTTATCGATATGTTTTTGAAATATTGACATGATGATTAGAACTAAATCTGCTACAGAGAAAATTTTGCTAAGAGTTGTGTTTAGTCGTTTACAAACTACAAAGAAGGGCTATCAGATTTAGTTTGAAAAAAGGTGAGGTAGAAGTAATCTAATATGCTTGCTCTTGAATTGTGATTAGGGGATAAGCTTGTCGGAGAAGTAAGCAGGCTTGTTGTAGCCGAAGCTTGTATACAGGCACTTGATATTGAATGCACTGAGGGGCAGATTTTTGAAATCAATTCTGTTCAGGTAGACATTCCTTCTAAATGGTCATGCATTTTTTTCACCTAAGCTTAAGGCTACCTTCATCTACAACTGAAAATGTTGTGTTTTGCAGGGAGATGGACCAGGGAGTGATGCACAGAAGTGGCGAGAACTGTTTGACACTGCTCGAACTAGATAACATAGCAATCTTAACACTGTACATGCAGAATTTCTTTAATGAAGTTCCAGTTTTCTATGGCTTTTAAATTCTTTGTTATATTATGCTGTATACTTGTATAGTAACTAAAAAATATACGTGAATGTAAAATTGAATATAGATGGTGAGCAATTTCGTTTTTTTGACAGTGGACTGCTTTGAGCCTTTGAATTTATAAAATAGGAAGCCAACTACAAAAAAGGATATATAACAACGCTTTGAATTATATAGCCTTTGGCTATCCGCAATGCTTACCGGATGAATGGTGGTATAAGTTGAAGAGAGAATACATCATAAAAACTCATGCCGAAAAGAGTTAACCAAAAGCCAAGTAGAGTGGTCATAGATTTTCAATTTTCAAAGTTATGGCGATGGACTTCGTAATTTCTTTTGATGAAAAATATCATATGACTTTCAAAGACAATAATATTATAAAACAGACTGAAAACCATACTAATATCGCATGAGTTTTTAGTGTTTGTTTGGAGGCTGAACCGAATGTTTTTCTAAGGAATTTCATCTTCATGAGTGTTTTAATTGATTAACAATTCATAAGGTTAAGTGAGCACAATGGGCTCATCATGGGATTGCATCAACTTGTGTTTTATCCACAACCTCTTTTCGCAATATGTTTTTGTTGTATCAATAAACTGCTTTGATTAAGTGTAATTGATAACACATGGATTGAAATTGATAAATACAATTGCATGTCTACAATATGCATTGTATAGTCACCTTCATTCCATGTTGAATAAACGTTGAAAGTGAAAAGGTCAAATGAGAGAAAATAGTAATATGGTTAGCTTTGAAAACAAATAAAAAAGTATAGCATGAGCACTACTCAGTTGATTTGACGTTCATAAGTGGTGCTCTAATCCCTATGACCTAGCAACTCGACTTGTTTAACTAACCAAATCAAATCAATTTATCACGATATATTTTAATTTGAGCCTGACCAATATAGTATAACTTTCAACCATATCTTTGCAAAATCAAAAACATTATTACAATAGGAAAAGATGACATATGGTTGCGTTTGGTGTCCTAATCATGTGAGTGGGTTTGGTTAAGTACCGTCGTTGACATAGCTGCAAATTATGTTATCTAAGAGGTTGATCATACCACACTATGCTAGGTCATGAAATGCATAAGCTAAGACTCTAATTACCTTAACACATCCTCATCTTTCAAAATTTTTGTGTTCTCCAAACCAAAACTGTAATCCAACTTTGATTTACAGTATACACAATGAAATGTGATCATGTCATGACATCTTGTGTTTGATTCATGTTATTAGTATGCCATGCAATACTTCAGACAGACTTGTTGTTCTACTCAAATGGGGCATTTGGTATTTGCTTAGTTTAGAATCAAAGAAGGTGAAAGTGAACATATTTTAGGGTGTTTTATAATGACTTATAGCAAAGGAAATATTATAAAAAAAACAGGTTACATTAGAGGGTGACAAATCTAGGGGTTATTTTACCTTTTGGCAACAACGCTTGTCACATATGAATGTTTCCAAATATGTAAAAAAAACATGTTCCCCTAATTAGATCCGTTTCCAACATTTATTTATGCTAATTCTGCCACTCTCACCAACAAAAAAAAGTTATCTTACCAGAAAGAATAGAAAATTTTCTCGTTTGCTTTCAAGCGAGTAACCTCTTTCCTACTATACCTGGTCATATCGAAACCTCTTTAACGCGATGCACGATTTGATTAGTCGGTCATTTTGCCATAGCATACTAGCATATGACTAAAGGAGCAATTTATTTGAGCCTTTTCAACTGCCATAACTTTGCAAAATAAAAAACATAGGAAAAGATGACACATGGTCGTATTTGGTGTTGGACTCATGCGGTTAATTTGGTTAAGTACCATTGATGAGGTAGCTGCTAATATAACATATAAGAGGTCAATCATACCGCATGTGCGCTATGCTAGGTCATAAAATTCATAGACTAAACCTCAATTACTTTGACATATCCTCATATGTCAAAATTTCTGTGTTCTCCAAATCATAATTGCAATCTAACTTTGATTCGCAATCCAACATACACAATGACATCTGATCATATCAAGACATGTAGTGCTGGACTCATTTCATTATTGTGTCATACTTTAGACAAACCGGGGTGTTCCACTTAAAGGGGGCGTTTAGTATTTGCTTAGATATTTGAACATATTTGAGGGTATTTAATAAAGGCTTCAACAAAGGAAATAGAATAGGAAAACGAGTTATATTAGAGGGTAACAAATTTGAGAGTTATGTTAATTTTTTTTTGGAAACAACACTTATTACATATGATCGACTGATCGTTACCAATTAAGTCAAGCACATGTTCCATAATTAAATTCGTTTCCAACATTTACTGGTCCTATACTTATTCCACCAATCTCACAAAAAATATATCATACCACAAAGAATATAATATCTTCTCTTTTGGTTTCAAATAAATAACATTTTTTTTACCTTATGTGATATCGAGTACAAGTCATCAAAACCCTGATACCGCAAATCCCTACAACACATAATTTGATTAGTCCAAACCTTGTGCCATACATCATACTAGCATAGGACTAAAATAGCACTAAGCCACTAACCAAAAAAACTCAATATTAGCCCTTGATTACCACATCAACCCAAATATAAAAAAAAAAAAAAAATAACCCCCTAAAGCATCATCATGCCTAACTTTTTTTTAGTTTTCCTTCATAAAAACCCACGTTTTCAAAACAAAAACCTAAAAAAACACCAAAATTAATCCCCCTTCCATTTATTAATTTCAATTTTAACCTCCCTTTATCAAAATATTAATTTTCCCAAATTACAACCCCTTCTTTTCTCTCTCCTCACAAAACCCAAATCAACCCTATCGTCGTTTGCCTCTTTGCTGTTTATTTTTTTCTTTTTCTTTTTTTTATTTTTTTTACCCTTTTTCGCCGGAAAACCACCTTTTCTCTCTAATCGGCGATTCAATCACCTCTTTCTCGATTTTCCTTTTTTTTCAACGACAATAAAAATTGAAATTTAAAATCTCAGATTTTCTGTAAAAAAAAAGTGCGAAAAACAAAAAATAAAATTAATTTATCATATATATTTTTTTAAAAAAATAATAGTCCCTCGTTTTTATTTGTCTGATTTTCCGACGCGGGTTTCCGAGGAGTTTGGCGCACGATTATTAACCCGCGAAACGTTTTTTTTTTGATCCGTTTTTTTGGAAAAAATCATTTGATTATAATCTCCAATTGAATTACGAATTAATTTACAGGTATGTGGGATTTAATTACTGTGAGCTGAATTTTATTGACAAATTTAGGGTTTTTTTTTTAGGGTTAGATTTGATTTTAGGGTTTGTTTGTTATTGAGTGTTTTAGCTTGTTTTGTTGGAGTGTTTAGTAACCGATCCATTGATTGAATATTTTGATTTGTTTGTTTTTTATGAAATTTCGATGAAAATATGGAATGAATTTGAATTTGATTTTTAGTGTTTGATTTAGGTTTTAGTTTGTAGAATTTTGATCAAAGTTTGACATTGCATTGAATGTTTCGTAATTTGGACAAAGTGTTTTGTTCATTGTTACTCTAATGCTTAATATTATTCACTTACTATGCTCGAATTTTCGGGTGTCGAACTTAGTATATAGAGAAAATTCAAGGATAATTAGACAAACTATTGTTTTATACTCGAATTTTTCGGACATTGAATGTAGTGCTATGCTACTCAGTTTACATTGCTATGCATTGAAGATTCGAGTGTTTGGTGCCGTTTGCAGTGCATGGTGTGTGGAATATGTGGAATTTTGAGTGCGTCGTCTGACCGTATTTACTCTTTGTGTGTTTCTAGGATTTTTTCAAGGTTGCTACGTGCTTGGCATCGAGTTGGTAGCCATTTTATAGAACAAGAGATTGGAATTCCATGATAGAAAATGGCATATTTTAGGGATTATTCGAGTGAGGGAGTTACCCACCGAGCCATGGAGGACAAGAATGCAAGCCACAGTGTGAATAGAGTACACAACACAATAGACATAGACTTAAATTCGAGTGAGAATGATTTCGAAATGAAGATGGATGGAAACTATCAAAGTGATGGTGAACCGGATATTAATAGATTACCTGCCGAGGTGGGTGTTAATAATGGTGGTACTGATTTGGAGCCATCAACTTCCCATACATATGAAAGGAGAAGTAGAGGTACAACTGATAAATGGGGGTCTACTTTTTGGCAAGGCAGTCAGCAAATTGGTTCCCGTGATGTTATGGACTCTGGACATGAATCTAGAAGTGGTTCCGAGTATAGAAATGATGAAGGGTCTGAAGGTGATTCAATTGGCGAGGAGGAACAGTTGGAATTGGAAGATTATGAAGGGCATAAGGATGCAGAAAAGGTTCCTGCTGATGATATGTTGTCGGATGAGTATTATGAGCAAGATGTGGATGATCAGAATGATTCAGTGCACTATGGAGGTTTTACAGCTGGTATATCGAATTCAAGACTGCAATCAAGGGCCAACGTGGCAACTAACTCATTTCAGCGAAATCGGAGGCGTCGATATGATGATGATTTTGCAGAGGTGGAGGATGATGATGACGACGATGTAGCAGATGGTTAGCAATTTATTTTATTTCTTTATGGGGATGTCTTTAAACATATGTTAGCTGAACGAGGATATTACTGCTATATTTGTCTAATTATCCATTTTTTTTAGAGAGTGATAAGTTTGGAATTACATGCTTTAGAACCACACAAATTTTCGTTATTGAAAGTTTTCTTCACTATGTTTGCAGGAGATGACCCTGATGATGCAGATTTTGATCCTGATTTTGGAGCTGCTAGTGGCCGGTCACGAGTCAAGGTTGTCTTATCTGATTTTAGAGTTAGAGATTTTTTAGGTGTTCTTCATGTTTCAGCTTTTCCTGCAAATACCTTGTTTAATAATGGTTTTGTAATTGAAATTAGGATGATGATTGGGATGTTGAGGATTCTGATGAAGAGGTTGAAAGTGAAGGAGGGCTAGATATTTCTGATGACGACGATGCATTCTATAAGAAGAAACCCAGGGGTAGTCAGCGAGTCAAAAGTGGTGGAAATGCAAGGACTAGTAAGGTGCAAAGACCTGCTCCTAGCCGTAGAAGAAAAGGTAGGGTATCAGATGATGAGTTTTCTGCTGAGGATTCTGAGGATAGTAATGAGAATATGAGGACAAGGAGAGGTGCACCTCCTCGCAAAAATAACAACTTGGGGAGAAAGAATGAGACTCGTTCTTCTAGCAGATCTATTCGCAAGGTGTCATATGCAGAAAGTGAGGAAAGTGAAGAGGTTGATGAAGGGAAAAATAAGAAGTCTCAAAAGGTTTGGTATTCCTTTATTTTTGTTTATGCGAAATTGCATTTTTTTTATAGGCCTCCTTTTCTTTGTAAATTAGTTTACAGATTGTTTCTATGCACGAGTTTGACTATAAGCTTCCATAGATACCATCAGCAACTAGAACTTGAAACTTTTGTAACTCTTTTGATGAGTCACTCTTTTGTAACTATGTAGTAGCTAACTTTATGCCTGAATCTATTTGGTTAAAAACTTGTTGATCTGTAATCTTTATGTTACAGCTTCTGGGTCTTCTGTTCTAGCTGAGGTTTTTGTTTGTTGACTTGTATCTGCTAAAAAGCTGTTGCATTTAAATAGATAATATAGGACTCTGAACAAAGTTATAACTTCTATAAATACCATGCTCTTTCATGATGAAAATGTTGTGCAGTGGACCGTTGATATAGCTGTAATATTCAAGGGGCTGAAGTTTCTTTGCGGCAATACCTTGATTCTTTGTAGACTTTGTGCATAGTATAACGTATATGATGTGTTATACGGGATCAACCTTTTTTCCTTTTTCGGTTGGTTTACAGTATTAGTCTTTCCATCGGATGTGTCTGAGTAAACTAGATCCTTACTTACAGGATGATATTGATGAAGACGACGCTGACACTATTGAAAGGGTTTTATGGCATCAGAGAAAGGGAATGGCTGAGGAAGCTATGAGAGCCAACAAATCTACGCACCCTGTATTGTTAAGTCAGTTGTTTGATACAGAATTAGATTGGAGCAATATGGAGTTTCTGATCAAATGGAAAGGTCTATCTCATTTACATTGTCAGTGGAGGCCATTAGCTGAATTGCAAAATGTAAGCCTGCAGTTGTAAGACTGCTGATGATATGCTGTTCTATTGATATTCAAATGTTCTATGGTATTAGTGTTTTTCTTTTAATTAAGTTTGATTTTGTCCCCCTCCTTTTCCATTGCTTTGTGGACTACAGCTTAGTGGTTTCAAGAAGGTTTTGAACTACATGAAAAAGGCTGCGGATGATGTAAGGTTTCGGATGTCTGTATCTCGTGAAGAGGTGAGTTTCACTTGGATTCTTTTTCTTCTACATAAGATGTAACTATGCCATTTATGTGCCAACCTATACTAAAGCAATGAAACATCGTAATATTCCTGCCACAGTTATAATCATATGATCCATTTATGAGAACCTGTTGGCATGTTAATCTGCTCCACATACAACCTATACAAACATGAAATAGAATCCGCTCCACATGCAGCTTTCAAAGCTGATGTGCATATGCCCTTAGTGATTAGGAAAAGGGTCTCAAATTGAAATCAGTTGGCGTTGTGGGATTCAAAATTGGTGGGCTCTTAAAACGCGGACATTGTTTGAGTTTAGAGCTATAATTTGTGGATCAATGAAATAATAGCTTCTTTGTACTCTATGGTCTTCTTTATGTTGATACAGAGTACAAACTTTTTTGGTTTTTTAAGTAAAAGTTTTTGTCATTTTAAGTAAAAAGCTTCACAAATTTTGCCTTCTTGTGGTTACGTTATGTTCTTTTTTTTGTTTTTTTGTAACCAAACAATGTATGTTTTTTGACTTGCATTCATCGTTTGAATTCTACTTAAACCTCTTTCTTTTGGACTTATTTTCATTTTAGGTTAGTTTATTTAAGTGATTTTTGAGTTAGCATATTATATTCATTTCGGTTCAGTTAGACTAGCTAAAAAAACAGGGCCTCACAGTGGCGTTTTAGCTTAATGCTTTGACAATTGAAAGTGAACAGAGACTTGTATGTATGAGACTTTGTGTATCTCACTTCTTTCTAATCTACCTTTTGTTAGATTGAAGTCCATGATGTGAGCAAGGAAATGGATTTGGATCTTTTTAAACAAAACTGTCAGGTATAATCGCTTAGATCTTGGTCAATATTTATTTGTTTAATTTTAATGCAAAGAATTTTGTGATTTCTCGTATTGTTTTTGTCTAGCTGACACTAATCTATTTTGCAACTAACGCTTGTTGTTTGACGTAATTTACTTGTATACATACATCTGTTGCAAGCTCATTAACATTAGTGTTGGTATATTTCATTTTTAGGTGGAGAGAATAATATCTGATAGGATCCATAAAGATAGCTCAGATGAGGTGACTCCTGAGTATCTGGTGAAGTGGCAAGGATTATCTTATGCTGAAGCCACCTGGTAAGGGCTTGCATTATTTGAAATGCTCAAAGCCTGGAAGTGTTTTTAGGCTTCTTTCATTTGGTGTGCGCATGCTTGCTATGCTAGTCTTTTGGAAACAACTCCTCTTCTAGTGTTGGGCAGTTGTTCCCATGATAGAGTGTCAATGGGTTGTAGCATGTTTGCTTTACCCTATATTTTGCTTCACATGCATACAACTTCGTCCATACTGCTGGCTATTATTTTACTTCAATGTCTGTAATGATTTGCTCTTCCAATTTCATTTTCTTAATGTATACTGTTAGAATTAGGATGTATGCACTCAATATCAATTTATAAATATGAGCTCCTTCTATTGCAGGGAAAAAGATGTGGATATTGCATTTGCTCAGGATGCTATTGATGAGTATAGGGTAAAATCTTTATGCATTCGATGGTGTTTTTTTTCTTGATTCCTCTTTATCCTAATTTGTCTTCGTTTTTGTTGTAAAAATATGATTTTGCATGTAATTCTTTGCTTGATGCATATTTAGGTAATGAATGTGTAGCACTACATGAATAGATAGCCAAAGTTCTTTTGACTAGCAAATTGGGTTTTCTTGGCATTTGTAAGGCAATTGTACTAGGATTATTCCTAAATACCCTGTAATTAGGAGTAACTACTATACCTAAGATGCTAACTCCCCAAGTGTTTGCCCACTTTATTAACTACAATACTAGCTTATTGAAAAGCTTTTGTCACTTAGGCCTTGGTCTTTTCATCTTACTTTACTTATTTTTAGTAAAAATAAGTGTCAATCCATGATAAATTGTTTTTGATTTCAGTTTAAATAATAAGTTAATAAAATAGATCAGTAAAAACAATAATTTCAAATCAACAAATATAAGTTGAATTCACTAAAAATAAGTTCATTACCTTTATTAATTACTCTTCCTGTTTCTTTTTATTATTTTTTTTTGCATGTGAATTAATGAGAGAATATTAGTGTAATTTATTTTGAAATTACTGAAAGTTGTAGCTAAGATGTTTTGGAAATTGGAATTATACTAGTATAATAAGTACTTTTTGGTATAAAATCAAGTGATTACCCTATGTATTGTTTGTAGCCAATCAAGTTTAGTATTTTAAGGAAAGTGAGTGTAAATTAGGAAAACTAATTAGGGGTAGTTAGCATGAAAAAGAAAATATGACAATTGAAAGAACAAAAGGAGAGCGAGGTTCTTGATCGTAGGGAATTGAGGAGGAATTTTTTTTTTTGGATGCCCGCATGGAATAATTAATTTTGGTTCATGTAGCCGACCCCAATCATGAGACTAAGGCTTTGATTGATTGATTGAAAGAATAAAAGGAAACACCTAAACAAGAAATGTAAAAAATAAAGTGAAATGGAGGGAGTCTTTTATACTACACTGTTGATTTTGTTTATTTTTAATTTTTTGCATTTTATGATATCATTGCTAGTATTATTTTTTATTGTTATAATATACCAAAATTGGTAATATTAAGCCATTAAGTTATCTACAATTGTAACAAAAAATAAAATAATGACAACTTTCTTAAAGTAGGTTAGTCATTAACAAAATAGGCAAGTTTTAATTTGCCAGAAGCACTGGTTTGGATTTTTTGAATGATTTTTTAACAATTTTACTGATCCCTCAAAGATTTGTATGAAAAAAAAAATATATATTTTTTGTTTAAATAATATAATGGTAGGACTTTTATTCTAGTAAAGAGTTTATTGAGAGTTGTAATCTATTTAGAAGTTATTTTCTTACCCCATGTAAGATTCTTTAGAAAATTTCCTATAAACTTTGGATTTTTCCCTATCTTTCTCTGGTAAGGTCTCGATATTGTTGCCATGTGTGTTCTAGGCTTATAGCCTTATAGCCATTTGGTGAAAGTTTCTAATGTTCTGTTGATTATCTGAACCTTTACTCTCTTGCTCTCTCTTCTTTTCCCTTACTCAATCGAGTCTGTTTAGTTGGTCAGCAGTTCAGCACTACGACATAGAACTTCTATGAATTTAGAAGTTTTGCATCTTCCATTGTCTTCTTTCTTAACTTCCTTTTTATTCCCACCATGGCCCCCATCACCCTTTTGCCTAACAAATCTTGTACCATTACTTTTTTCTCCAAACAGCTACATCCCAATCTTGTTGAATGACGTTCATCGCAAGTTATCTCTGTCGTTTCTTGAAGTATGCAATCCCATTGTCTCTATTTTTCGCTCCTCTTACTGGTTACTACGTGGAGGACTGCCTTGACTATAACAGTGATGGCAGCTATAAAGTTAATGGCTAGCTTTGGGTTAGTGTTTGTTGAAAATGCTTAGCAGTTTTAGATGTAGACGGCCAAGTCCTGCCACCAATGTTGAAATTAGATCATCACCACCATTAACCTGATTTGTAAATTGATTGGGTTGTGGTGATTAAAATGAGCTGTGGGAATGCGGATTATTGGTGGGGTGATGGTGGTTACAAAGGTTAACTGGTGGGTGACTGCTGTGGGGGATATAGTGGTACTCACTTCTGTTTTGTGGTGAGAGAAAGCCAGGGCAGTGGTTGTGGCCTTACGGGTGACTGCTATGGGGGCTACAGTGGTAGTGTCTGTAGGACAAAAGGTGATGATTAGTCACTTCTGTTTGTAGGTTGGTGGTTGTGGCCTGTGGGTGACTGCAATGGATGTTTTAGTGGGAGCTTGGAAACTAGCAAAAGGGAGCATAAGGTTTTTTTTACGCCTTTTGTTTCTCATAATTTCTATTGTGTCAAGTAATTAAGTACTGAAGCGAAAAGTGAAAGGGAAAAATACAAAATTCTATGTTGTAAAATGGGAAGAAACTTATTGACGTAGAATAATCATATAAAAAATTGTTTTTTTGGTCTTCTTTATATTATTGTGAAACTATAAGTATATCGAAATTTTTTCAAAGAATTTTACTTTTCGCATATAATGGTTGGCCATTGAATAAAAATATTTTATGGAGTTATAGGAAATGCTGTGGTCTCTCTAGGTACTGGGGGGGGGTGATTGTGGGGTAGAATTTGGGGTATGGCAACCTGCAAATTCTTAGATATTATCGTATGAAAAGAGTTGCAATGGAATGTGGAATGGGTTGTTATTTAATACGAATCTAGATAGTGTTTGTCTTACTTATTGCAAGTGTCAAAGTTTCTAGATGAATGGCTTCTGCTGTGCCGTCCATCCATTTGTTTGTTTCTATATGTTGTGATGTACTGCGTTTCTCCCTGGATCCTTGTCCATAATTCCTGCTGATGACAAGGTTGTTGTCCCATGTTTTGTTTTGCAAATGGCGCTGATTTGATTTGGATTTGCTAAAACCTATAGAATATGTTTCAAAGTAATGAATTTTGTATGTAATGCTTGGTAGTGAAATGTTTTCTTGATATGGCACATTGGGCCTCTTATGTATCTTTGTCTATGCTTTGTATAATTATTTGTTCGATTGAGCAAGAGTTCTTTCTTATATGTGGTGTGTTTCACAGGCTCGTGAGGCTATTATAGCAGTGCCGGGAAAAACAGTGGATTCACAGCGTAAGAAAATTAAAGGTATGAGAACTTTTTGGATTATATTTAGCCTGCTTTGATTAAGTTAGTTTTTCTTGATCTGAAAATAATTAAGAACTGTATGGTTTCTTTGGTTGTGTACAACAACAATAACGTCTTAGTCCCAAAATAGTTTGGAGTCAGCTAGACATGAATCAACATGAGGATAGCAAAATTCATCTGCAAAAGTCCTCTCTCCATTCTTCTCTGTTTAGTGTCGAATTCTCTTCTATCCCTATTCTCAACTATCTCATATTATATCTCCACCAAAAACCCTAATTGCGTTGCCACTCTTCTAACCTCCTTGTTGGAGCTTTATTCGGTCATCGTCTTCTATGTCCAAATCATCTTAGACGGTTTTTCAGATCTGTATAGTCCTAACAATCCTCATCCAAGGTTTTTGGTTTTGTATAGTTTCATTGTTTGTATTTTATTTCCTATTGTCCGATGTTTTTTTGTAATTTTGTAGCAACTTGTATGTGATGTTTCATTCTGCTGTATGTGCAAACAAATGCTTTGTATTGAAATGTTCATGCTGTGTAGGAAGTTTGCGAAAGCTGGATGAGCAGCCTGAATGGCTTAAAGGAGGAAAGTTACGTGATTACCAGCTTGAGGGCTTAAATTTTCTTGTCAACAGGTATGAAGACGACCTTTATTTACTAATCCTTGAATTTTTCATAATTGCCTTTTGTTTTAGAAGGCTGGTTGCTTATTGGTGCTGTTTTATGATAAGGAATCCATATTTTGAATTTTATTACTAAAATTTTAGTACTTTTGGTGATTGGTTCATACATGCCATTTCTATCTTCTCATCTTTCAATTGAAGTAGGTTATTGGGACATCATCTTAAAGGGGATAATGGCAAAGTATAAAGGATTTGTACACTGATTTTTGTTATTATTATTATTATTATTATTTTATTGCATCTTTGCCTTTTGGTACACATATTAAGGAAGAACCTAGAATGTGTAAACAGTTTCTTTTTTTAAATAACTTGAACATTAGGAAAATTGAATCCATAAGTTACCGGTGTTAAAGTTATTATATTTAATCTGTTTGTTTACACTAAAAGTATCTCCTTAAAACGTGTGTCAAAGGATAATATGGCTATCCGTGAAATATGGCAAAAGTGTATGATTTTTGGTTTGCATGCATGCAGGTTTACTCTTGCTTATGTTTGATTGTGCATGTATTGTGCTAGACTATACAATCGTACAGACCGCCCCCCCCCCCCCCCCCCCCCACACCACACCACTGAGAGCTGGTGTTAAAGTTACGAAGTATTTTATTTAATTTGTTTGTTTACACTAAAAATATCTCCTTAGGTAAAAGCTTCCCTCCCGATTCCAGGAGATCCCGGGATCGATTCTCATCCCCGCCCTTGTGGCTCCCTAGCACCAAAAAAAAAATAAAATAAAAATATCTCCTTAAAATGTGTGTCAAAGGATAATGTGGCTATTCGTGAAATTTGGCAAAATTGTATGTTTTTTGGTCTGTATGCATGCAGGTTTAATCTTGCTTAGTTTGATTGTGCATGTGTTTTGCTAGACTATACAGTCTTACTGATCCCCCTAAAACATGTAAGCTTGTGTTATTGATGGGTCACTGAGAGCCCCCCCCCCCCCCCNNNCCCCCCCCCCCCCTCTTCTCTCTCTCTCTCTCTGTGTGGAAATTTCTGTGTTTCCAGGGCATCAACTTGTCAATATGAAACAGATTTATAGTTGCTGACTTGCTGTACTAGATATAATTATTTTTTCTTTCTTGTTACAGTTGGAGAAATGACACTAATGTCATTCTAGCTGATGAAATGGGTCTTGGTAAAACTGTTCAATCAGTTTCTATGCTTGGATTTTTGCAGGTAGCATTTGGTTTAGATTAATTTATTACTTTTGCTTCCCTTTTTCGCACTAAAATTGTAACCATGCTTTGCCTTCTTGCAGAACACCCAGCAAATCAATGGCCCATTTCTTGTAGTTGTACCGTTGTCTACCTTGTCCAATTGGGCAAAAGAATTTAGAAAATGGCTTCCCAATATGAATGTTATTGTCTATGTTGGAACTCGTGCAAGCAGAGAGGTGATTACTACATCATCATTTTTTGTATAATTAATTTGCTAGTATGATCTTTTTCCTCGCTAGCATTTTAATTTTTTTTCCTTGTGTATTTGCTCAGTGTAGTTTTCGACTTATGTCTCCTTCCCAAAACATTCTAAATTCCTGTTAGAATATTTTAGTTCCTCCACCTTTTGAGTAAAGGAAAGAAAAATGAACTTTCAAGCCTGGAGGTTGGAACTTTGAATTTTATAATAGACTTGTGCTATGTCATATAACTCTCAAATTTGGAACTTTCTGAAAATTTCAAACCTGAAATGACAAATCAATTTTTTTTCTTGCTTTCTTCAAATCGCTTGTTACAAAATTCTTATTTGCTTATGGTTTTAGTTGGGATGTTTGAGTCTCTGTTATATTTTGCATGTCATGTAATTGACGACTGCTCTATTATTCAGGTTTGTCAGCAGTATGAATTTTACAATGAAAAAAGTTCAGGCCGTATGATCAAGTTTGATGCTTTGTTGACTACTTATGAAGTTATTCTGAAGGATAAGGCAGTGTTGTCAAAAATTAAGTGGAGCTACCTTATGGTTGATGAAGCTCACCGTTTGAAAAACTGTGAAGCTTCATTATATACTTCTCTCTTGGTATGTGCCATTTGGTAGTTTTGTTGATCAATGTATTGTATTTGTGCCATAAAACTCAGCTCCTATTACTTCTGTTTTGAAGGAATTTAGCACCAAGAATAAATTGCTCATTACTGGTACTCCGTTGCAGAACAGTGTAGAGGAGCTATGGTAATTTCTTTTTTTTCTTACTGAAGATTTAACGACGGAGGGGGTTTATACTTAATACTGTGCCTTTATCTATTTATTGTTAATGCAACTTAAGTCGCTATTTTGTAACTGGTTCTTTTTGTAAAAGTTGTCAAAAATTGCTTTACAGTGACTAAATTTCCATTCATTCTACGGGAAATCAATTATTCCCTTGCAAGTTTCTCGGAAACACCTTCGCCAAACTTTCCCATGCTATGCTTTAGTCACAATTTTTCTTGATTAAGTGCTTTTTTGGTTTGATCACAGGGCTCTGCTTCATTTCCTTGATCCTGATAAGTTCAGGAATAAAGATGTGTTTGTTCAAAACTACAAAAATCTTAGCTCCTTCAATGAGATTGAGGTAGGATAACGAGTTACTATTATTATTATTTTTTATGCTTTTCTAGTAACAAGTAGAAAAAAGTTTAGTAATTTTTAAATCTAGAGTTTGGTTGGATTTTTGATAGCTTGCAAATCTTCATATGGAGCTGAGGCCTCATATCCTCAGGAGAGTTATCAAGGATGTGGAGAAATCTTTGCCACCTAAAATTGAACGAATTCTTAGAGTTGAAATGTCACCATTGCAGAAGCAGTGAGTATTGAGTACTTTATCCTATGTGTTGTCCATCTGGTTGCTATTCTTATATAATTAATCCATTTATTACCTTTACTTGCCTTTCATCCTAGATATTATAAGTGGATTTTGGAACGCAACTTTCATGACTTGAACAAAGGCGTAAAGGGGAATCAGGTTAGTTGTCTTCCCTGAAAATTTGTGTCCTAAAATTTCTAATGCCATATTTTTCCCTTTTGTTGTCCTATATTGTTTACTGAGTTTTTTCTCCTGTGTCAAATTACTTTTTCAAATGCTTTGCTTATTGCAGTATGTGATAGATTTATAATTGATTGTGCAGGTTTCACTACTAAATATTGTGGTGGAGCTGAAAAAGTGTTGCAATCATCCTTTCTTATTTGAAAGTGCTGATCATGGTTATGGTGGAGAAACAAACGACGGGAGTAAACTTGAACGAACGATCCTTAGCAGCGGAAAACTAGTTATTCTTGATAAGTTGCTTGTGAAATTGCATGAAACAAAACATCGTGTTCTGATATTTTCTCAGGTTTTTTTTTCTCTTTTTTTAAACCTTCTACCTTTTGTTGCCTAATTTATTTGCTGACAATATATTTCCTGTGATTGCTGTCTCCTTAATCTGTTAAGAGATGACTTATTCTCTTATTTATGTGTATGTGTGTTGTTGCTGTAAGTGTTAATGTTGTCATTGACGCAATAAAGGAAAACATATATGTGGGCTTATCAGCTGATTGTTGCCAGTCTTGCTACTACTTACATGATGTTTGTCTAATTATTTGTCAGTTCTCTAGATGTGTGCGAAGAAACTGTGGGCCATATAACATGGAAGGTTTACTGTCTATTGTCGTCTTTACAATGCTATTGAGTTTGTCCTAGGCAATGCTTTTCCATTGCAAGTGTTTCACGTTAACTCTAATTTCTTCATTTCACTTATTACCATCTATATCGAGCTTGGTGACACCTAGTTGCGAATGATTTAAATAGTTTGTTTGTTGTGTTGATCTATTGAAGAGGATTTTGGCAGATGATTTTTGCGACTGCTCATATTGATTCATGTCTAGTTGACCCCAAATTAATTGGGACTAAGACTTTGTCGTTGTTGCTGTTTGTTATGTTGAATTACCTAACACATTATTATCAGTCATTCCAAGTTAAAGAACTATTTACTTTATAATTATTACCTAAATTGACGGGCTTTCCAAAGTTTGTGAACAAAGGAACTATCTGATAAGCTTTATCTGGAAAAGAGAGCATATTTTGTGGTGAATTATTTTGTATTATGTTTGGTTTCTGATAGAATATGCGATGGTTATTTTCTTGAACCTTAGCTGTTTTTTTTTTTGGTTATGTTATCAATTCATTTATGTCTGGTATTTTCCCAATGATTTTGTTACATGCAGATGGTTAGAATGTTGGACATTTTAGCAGAGTATCTGTCTCTGAGAGGATTTCAGTTTCAAAGGCTTGATGGTAGTACAAAGGCTGAGTTGCGTCACCAGGCTATGGAACATTTTAATGCCCCAGGAAGTGATGATTTTTGCTTTCTTCTCTCCACGCGGGCTGGTGGGTTGGGTATAAACCTGGCAACTGCAGACACAGTTATTATATTTGACTCCGACTGGAACCCTCAAAACGATTTGCAGGTTTTTTGCTAGACCTACTCAATTTCTAGTTAAGAATGTATTTATCCTGTGCAATGTTTAAGCAACCATATCCATTCAAACTATTAAAATTATTGGTCCTTGGCATTTTTATGACTGTGTAAGCAATCATGTTCAATGAAACTGTTACAGGCAGCTGGTCCTTGTGCTTTATTAGGATGGGATCATTGCATCTGTAATGTATTTCAATGATTCTCTTTTTTTTTTTTTTTTTTTTACTAATTTACATTTTTTCATTTTGGCAGGCAGATAGAGCTCACAGGATTGGGCCAAGAGAAGTTAATATCTACCGGTTTGTTACAGTAAAAGTGTGAAGAAGATATACTTGAAAGACAAAGAAAAAGATGGTATAATGATGGCCTTTTTTTGTTATTTGGCTGATATTGGCATTTTCATTCACACTTTTAACTGTTTGGCTGTTCCATTTGCTGGTTTTAGGTCCTTGATCATTTAGTGATCCAGAAACTAAATGCTGAAGGTAGACTGAGAAGAGGCTAAGAAGGGTTACTTTTGATAAAGTAAGATGAGTAACTTCTTGAAAACTTGGGTCTCATTTGTTGCGGTTTTGTGTCTCCCAGAGTTTTTTAGTCTACTTTTTTTCTGTATTTCTTTATGGCTCTGTTCATTTTTAATCTGTTAATTAGGTGTCTTTTTGTCTGCATGATCTATTTTTCCTGTCTTTACAGAATGAACTTTCAGCAATATTGAGGTTTGGCTCTGAAAGCTTTTTAAGGAAGAAAAAGGAAGAAAGCAAAAAAAGACTTTTGAGCATGGATATAGATGAAATTCTTGAAAGAGCAGAGAAGGTTGAGGAAGGGATCTGAAGGGGAGCAAGCAAATGAGCTTCTTAGTCAGTTTAAGGTACAATCTGGAGTTCTTAATTTGCTGTTAAAGTTCCTGTTTACTGAAGTTGATCCTTTATTCAATAAGGTTTTAGTAATTGTTTTATTTTCAAACATGTGTAGGTTGCGAATTTCTGCAATGCAGAATGATACTATTTTCTGAGTCGTTGGAAAAGCCAGAAGCTGTTGGGCAAGCAGAGTTCTGATCTATCTCATTGTAGCTTTATGTAGGATGCACAAGGCTGCAAATGCACATTTCATCTACTGTCATTGTTATTCATTTAGAGGTCTTTATTTTTTTTAATAAATTGATCTAGGCAGGAGGCATTGCTCCTCGAGTGGCAAGATTCAACAAGAGCTATGGTGATCTGTTCAACCTGAGGGAGGCAACAAAAGGAAAAAAAAGGAACCTCCCCCAATGAGGGCAAATCCTAAACGTAAAGAGCAGAAACATCTCATTTTGTTCCCATGATAGATGGGCCTTGGCTCAATAAGAGATTGGACTCGTGGAATTTGCCAAAAGGGATGCAACCCGTTTTGCAAAAGCTGTAAGATTCTCATTTAATTTTTTTCTTCATAAGTGGAGATATCGTACTCTACGTCTGTACCAAACAATTTTCTGCAATGCATGGTTGCTCAAACTTTGAAGTAAAAGATCTGATGTATAATCTTAACTTATGTGGTCTGATGGTCTTAGGTTATGAAGTTGGCAATGCAAGCCAAATAGATTTAATCGCTGCTGAGTTGGGTGCAGTTGAGGCAGCTCCTGTAGAAGCTCGATTGAACTCTTTGATGCTTTAATTGATGGATGTCAAGACGCAGCTAAGAAGACCCTGATGTCAAAAAGTAAGCAAAGGCTTGGCCTTTTTAGGTTCTTATTAGGTGTCTGCTAGCTGTTTTGGCACTGCTCATGTTTCCGGTGTCCATCTGCAGGGACTGTTGGACTTTTTTGGTTTCCAGTGGAAGGCCAATGATCTGGTGCCCGTGTGGAACAACTTCAACACTTAGCTAACGTATTAGCCGTTATGAAGATCCCATTTCCCAATTTCGGGTCTGAAGTACTTGAAACCTGCTAATTGGTCAAAAGGCTGTGGGTGGAATCAAAGTATGTGATATCTTTATTATGGCTAAGTGATTCATTGTGCGCTGATGCTTTTCCTAGGTGTTTTTCTCTGATTGTGGTGCTTCTTGTTAGTTGATGATGCAAGATTGCTTTTGGGTGTGCATTATCATGGATTTGGCAACTGGGAAAAAATACGTTTGGATAGAGATTGGGTTTAACAAAGAAGATTGCCCCGTTGAGCTTCAAACACATGAAACTTTTCTTCCACGTGCTCCCAATCTAAAGGATCGTGCTTCTGCACTTCTTGAAATGGTATCTAGACTAATTTTTTTTTGAATTTCCCGGTTTTTGTTCCATAAACTTTATTACACTAGGATTTGATTTGTTTTTCCCCTCATGGACTCGCCCTTGGCTCTATCTTTATCGTGTGCTGTGCTTCTGGATTTTTTTATTCGTCACTTATTGATTTTGCAGAGGTTGTCTGTTTTGATGCCTTTTTTCTTTCCAGGAAATCTCCGTGGTTACTGGGAAAAAGTCTAACCCTAAGGGACGTAGTAAATCTTCAAAGAGCGTTAAATATGCACAGTCCGCCAAAACCCCGTGGTAGAGGTCGAGGTAGACCGAGCTCCCGAAACTTTCAGCCTATACAGAGAAAACAAGGTCCCAAAGAACCAGAAACTTGAACCTTTAATTAAAGAGGAAGGTGAAATGTCTGATAATGAAGAAGTTTATGAGCAATTCAAGGAAGTAAAATGGATGGAATGGTGTGAAGATGTCATGCTTGATGAGAAAGAACGTTGAAACGTCTTCAGAAGTTGCAGACTACCAGTGCTGATCTTCCAAAGGAAGGTTGCTCTTACCTTTTCAATTTTAGCAAATTTGTTATAATTGAAACTCACACGCCGTCTTTTATTTAAACCTAGTTCTTTCTCTATTCAGGTATTATTAAAGATTCGGAAGTTTGAAACTTCTTGGCAGGAGAATTGACCAAATAGTTTTTGAGCATGAATGTGATCCACAGAAACAAGTAGTAAGCTCAGTTACTTTCTGATAAGTTTATTTCTTTTTTTTCCCATTAGTACCTACTTC
>PYUH01003976.1:1035582-1049850 GCA_016808085.1 Suaeda aralocaspica
TGGTGAAAATATTTTCTCATATAAACAGAGAACTATATAATTAAATTTCTAATCACAAAATATCTAAATTTAATTTTAATTGTGCTAATTACGATAGCTGATGTAAGAAATTCTCGTCCTCAAAGTCTGGAGAAGTAAGATTCCTTATCTGCCACGTGGAAGTGTTGGATTGTAGGACCTACCTGACTGTACCTTGACTGTATCCCAAGCTCTTATATAAAAACATCAATCACTTGAAATGGTAGCTCATCAGTTTGTGTATTTCTTTTTAAATTTTTTTTCATTTTCTAAAAGACTTCCCCTTTATCCAATAAGTTTTTTTGGCACATCCCAACTCTTTTAGGCTTGGTTTTTCTTATATCCCCATATGCAGGTTAAGCTGCTATACTTGCATTTGGGAGATTTGGCACAACATTCTCATCTCTGGTAAACATGATTTTCTAATTTTATATATAATATATATATATATATATATATATATATATATATATATATTTATTTTTTAATTTTTTAATGAGAAAGTTTCAGGATTTGAAGATACACCAAAAAGTGCTAATGATTATTGGTTGTCATGTGGTCATTTGATTATTTGCATAAGATTTTTTTTGGAGTGTTTTTTTATTTGTCTTTTATTTTTGTTATATGAAGGTGAAAAATTTATTCCATGCTTAATCTAGGTAATAACTTGCACCTTTTGAGAAGTAGATCTTTTACGGTGTAATAAAGTTACTCCGTATATAAATAGTATTTTCATCGTCAATCCTTTTCATCTCCGCCCAAATTTCACTCCCTCTTTTTTTTTTCATTGGTTTTCCCTGTTTCCATAGCACTAGTTAAGGAGGACTTTAGAGAAGTATGGATGGAATAATATTGTGGTAAAAACTTTGAAATTGGAATAAAAAAAGGTTTGAAAATTATTATAGGGAGATGGTTTCATATAAGAATTTGGATGATGCACTTTCATGTAATCATTTGGTTTTGATGGGTACATACTATTACAAAAGTTTATGTAAAACCGTAGAGAAAAGCCCGTAGGGTCTCTACTTACAAAAAAAAAAAGGTTTGATAAGAAAAAGGAACTCCTTTACCAAAGGAAATTTCATTATATTAAAAGTTTTATCATATGTATAGCTAGGTAGCATGTAAGGTAGAAGTAAAAAAGTATAGCGACAGTGTGAAGAACCACTAAATAACTATAAAATTTTGAGAGTGAGGGGTAACTCAAGTGGTAAAAGCTTCCTTCCCGGTTCCAAGAGATCCTGAGATTGATTCTCATCCCTGCCCTTGTGGGCTCCCTAGCACCAAAAAAAAATAAATAAATAACTATAAAATTTTGAATTTGTAGATAGAGGGAGTATATAATATGAAATACGGAATACATTTTATGCACCTTTTCTTTTCCCTTGGTTTTCTATTCATCTCTATCATTTCATATCTTCCTAGGCAAGGGAAGAGGTAAATTGTTAAGTTTAACCTTATAAGAGCATTATAATGTAATCTTTATTAAATAAATACTTGGTATAAGAGGTACTAGTTTATTGTTATCATACAATACTCATTATAATGAAATAGGAAATCTTGATGTCATCACTTGTACAAGTAGACTGTCCACTTTGGACTTTTGGAGGTAGGGTTTGTCACCTTATGATAAGAAGCAAATTCATATTCACTCACTTGTCCAATTTCAACTAACTATTGATTGACAAATGCGTTCATATAATCATATTTGGATGTGGTAATCCGTTTCAGCATAGATTAATAATGCAATTGCACATAACTTCTTTGCTTATTCATAGAGGTAACAAAGTTCCTTGACTGATGCTATTGCGCTTGTGTTGGTTTTGCAGTTTGTGTAACTATTAGTGTGTGACAACAATCTAACAAGGGGAGAACATGGACTATATGTATGGGTCAGGAAGGCATCACCTGTTTGTTCCGGGACCAGTCAACATCCCGGAACCTATCATTAGAGCCATGAGTCGAAACAATGAGGACTATCGTTCGCCTGCCATTCCAGCATTGACAAAAGCACTACTTGAAGACGTCAAGAAGATCTTCAAAACTACCACTGGAACCCCATTCATGTTTCCCACAACAGGTACACAATTCTATTAGCAACCGAGTAATTTGTATATATAGAAGGTAGCATTGTCGGAATTCTTAGGATATATATGTTGCTTGCATGTTTCATAAATTTTTAGGACCAAGAAGTCCCACAGACCAACATATGTCCCTTCCGATACACACTTTTCTTACTCATGCGCACACTAAAAAGTTTTCAGCAGGCCTCACTATTCATCCCAAGACTATTTCCATCCTAGCCGAACAGACTAAAATTTGAAACATCTTAACACATAAACTACCTTCAAGGAGGGCAGACGCAGACCTTGTTTGTATAAGTAGTAATGTCAAATCCTTTTTATCATCTCTTGGGAGGTTCATGGTAAACCTATGAAGCCATCAAAACTTAAATCGAAAACAAGAAAATTATTACTTTTGGCCATTAAGCACTTTTTTTCCTTCCTAGGGTAAACCCGTGAGGCAGTTGAACTATGCAAGACCATCAGTTACTATCTCCTCTTTAAAATTATGACCTTGAACTATGCAAAATTCTGGGTACTATAAGGATTAACAGGAAACGTAGTTGCTTGAATTGAAGCATGGCTTTTATCATTTTGTCTTATGCCTTGATCACAAAATTTTGCATGGCTCTTGTACAGGAACTGGTGCATGGGAAAGTGCATTGACAAACACTTTATCTCCTGGAGACAAAACGATATCCTTCCTTTTAGGGCAATTCAGTTTGCTCTGGATTAATCAGCAAAAACGTCTTGGCTTCAACGTTGATGTCATAGAGAGTGATTGGGGGGAGGGTGCTAAACTTGATGTTATGGCATCAAAGCTGAAAGCCGATACTGCACATACGATCAAGGCTATCTGCATTGTCCATAATGAGACTGCAACTGGTGTTACCAACAATTTGGCCACTGTCCGCAGGATTTTGGGTAACTTTCCTTTCCTTGCAACTAGTATTTCCACCTATGGCTAGCATGCAAAATATACTTTACTGATGAATATCTGCTCAGTTAAAAAAATTGAGAAACTAAGTTACTGAGTGACCCTAGCAGTGAAATGTACCCATGTTTCTACCAATGTACACAAATAGGATTCCTTTTCCTTGGGACTACTCTGATGATCTCTTTTTCCCCTCATTCTCACATTTCTTGAATTTGAATGCTTACTTGAAGATGGCTCTGATGTTTTTGTATTGCTTTCAGACCACTATAATCACCCTGCGCTCCTGCTAGTTGATGGAGTGTCATCAATCTGTGCCTTAGATTTCCGCATGGATGAGTGGGGAGTAGATGTTGCTTTGACTGGTTCTCAAAAGGCCCTCTCACTTCCAACTGGGATGGGGATTGTTTGTGCAAGCCCCAAAGCTCTAGAGGCAAGCAAGACAGCTAAGTCAGTTCGAGTTTTCTTTGATTGGGGTGACTACTTGAAGTTCTACGAAATGGGAAGTTATTGGCCTTACACTCCATCCATCCAACTCCTGTATGGTCTTAGAGCCGCTTTAGATATGATCTTTGAAGAAGGTCTCGATAATGTCCTTGCAAGACATGCCCGCTTAGGAAAAGCAACCAGGTATAATTTTTCCTTCAACTGAGATTGCAGCATGCTGTTAACAGGATTCTTAAATTATTCATTTATTCTCTCGGTTTTTCAGAAACACACCCCCCATTTGCATGAATCTTGTGATTTCAGTTACATACATGCAACCAAAAAATCAGCCTTTTCATGTTCTTCGTCAAAAGGAAAAAAAAAAAAAAAAAACTAGAATTATATGTTGATGAAGCTTATGATCTTGACTTGCAGACTTGCAGTAGAAGCTTGGGGTTTAAAGAACTGTACCCAGAAAGAAGAATGGTTCAGTGACACAGTAACTGCCGTGGTTGTCCCCCCCTACATCGACAGCAATGACGTTGTAAAGAGGGCGTGGAAGAGATATAACATGAGCTTGGGTCTTGGTCTTAGCAAAGTTGCAGGAAAGGTTTTTAGAATAGGGCATCTTGGTAACTTGAATGAGGTACGTTTTGCTTTCATTTTTACGCCTTGTCCTCTTCGTCTTTTAAATGTTTTTTACTTTTTTTTATTAAAGCTTAGTTTTTATTAGCCTAAAATCTTTTTAACTGGAAGAAATTTGTTATATTACGAGTAAAAATCAGTAACTGCATATAACCCAAAAATAAAAACGAATGAATGTAAAAATGACTTTAATGATTGCAAAGGAGATTTACACCGTCAAATTCAAATTAATCGGCTAAACAAGTATTAATAAATCTAGTTGATCATATTCAGGTCACGTTTTGTGTGCAAGTGTATAACTCTTCATATACTATTGCAGTTGCAACTGCTTGGTTGTTTGGCTGGGGTGGAAATGATACTTAAGGATGTGGGTTACCCTGTTAAGCTGGGAAGCGGAGTTGCAGCTGCCTCTGCATACCTGCAGAACTCTACACCTATGATCCCTTCTAGGATCTGATGCAATATCTTGCTTCTTTTCCTTGTAATTATCTTCGTTTATTCAGTATAGTCTGTAAAAACAGTGTGTAATATTTTCTGCTTCTCTCTCCCTCTCCTGCCTGCACTCTTTAAGGCTTCCTCGGACATTTACAGCCCTCCCCGGCTTCTCTGTCTCTGGGAAACATTTTAATCAGAATTATGTTGTTTGTTTAAGTAACCCACTGTTTTTTTTTGTTTTATGTTTTTTTGTTTTTTTTTTTTTTTTCACAAAGAGCCGCAGTTGCTTAGTCGGTTGAATACGTAACTATTTAGTCCTCAATCAAGGCAAGCAATAAATTTGTTCATGCTTAGCTTTGATGAAATCACCTAGCTGCATGTTTAATGAAATCCTTGTCTGTAGCCTGATTATTGAACATTTTAATCTTGGCAAAAGTGCAAATTAAACAATGAAGCACTGTTGCTATGTTTTCCCTTTCTTGAGTTCAAAGCATTAGTCCCAAAATAAAGGTTTAACTCCGTTTGTTTATAAATTATAAGGGACCAGACAAATTTTCCATCAGGAGAAAAAATTGAAATCAGGAGTCATACCCAGATCCAACTGCAATGCTCTAGTACTGATAATATAATAGATTATCCAGAAACTTGTTACATTTAATTTACTGTACAAAATTTTATACATGGATCAGAAATGTACCAGTTATATCAAACCAATGCATCAGTCCTTAAGTAGCTGCTTTGCAAGTTCCCTATAGCTAACTTTCTTCTTCTTCACTGGTTCGACTTGAGATGATTCCAAGGAAGATCCCTCATGTGGTTGTATTGAAGGTAAACTTTTGTCTTCGGAAACAGTACTTTTAACTTCAGACAAACCCCGGAGACTTGGGATCATATTAAACATCATTTCTTGAACTGGATCAAATGTAACATCCATTTTCCCTGAATGGTTCTCTGTGCCTTTATCCGGCTCACAAGAAGTAGCAATGCTGGGGATTTCTAAGCAACGATTTCCTATCTCATTCAGCTCAGGCTTGTTTCGTTCCTCATTCTTCTCGTGCTTTTCTGATAAATCAAGTTTTGAACCTAAATCCATATTCTCGGTTTCATAACAAGATTTTCCAGGTGAGTTAGATTCCAATTTGCTGGACTTGTCATCAGAAACAGCATTCTTGAAAACATGGTCAAGTTCAAACATTGCCTTTTCCGGTGCATCAGTCTCTTGTTCGCTATTCTCATCATCAGAGGCAATTTGCAGTAGTTTAGCAGGTCTACCTACAACTCTGGACCTTTTTGTTCTTGGAGGATTGATAGTAATGGGTTTTCCTTTCTTAGTGCTCGCTCCAACAGGTCTTCCTCGTTTTCTTTGGGGTTCCCTCGTATGGGTTACGGCCTCTGAAACAGGTTCTAGTGGCTTTCCTTCATTAGCAGAGGCAGCTGAATGTTTTTCATGATCCATATCATATTGTTGTTCCTCTTCTTCAGAAACTGATTCTTCTAAGCTAGTAGGCCTCAGACTGTATGCCACTTCAGGTAATCTCCGCTCCTCCTTGAAGCAATCCTCTAACCACTGTGATCCAACAACATGGAGTCTTTTCTTACGGAAGATACGTTTGTGGTCCTTTGAGAGACTCTGGAACAAGGTTTCAAACTCCGGCTTATGATCCAGGCTTGACATGATTATTATATGGGTTGCTTGAGATGGACTGTCACTAACTTTCCCACCACCCAAAGAAACTTCTACTTTCATCCTTCTCATAGATAATTCCAATAAGAAGCCCCATTCAGCAAAGCAGGGGTTTGCAAATAAATGGAAATATATAGAGCAACCATGGAAACGACCCCACTTTTCGAGTGGACAGTACTTTTTCTTGTAGTAATCTATACTTTTCACATCTTCTGACCTTTTCACGTTGCTAAATATCTTTTTCAGCTCTTCAACACTAAGGTCCCAAAAGTAAGGGTCTAAGAATTCATCAATCTCCTCTTGTAAATTCTTTTTTGAAGAGTCTGAAAGGAAGATATAACGCGTAGGTTTCAAGGGGAGAAGCTGCTTCTTAGAGCAACAATCCAAAACCCAAGAGTAGTGGATAACGTCACTCCCACGCCTCTTTGCTGCCTCATACTTGAGTCCTCGACTATCTGCCCCAATGCAGTGAGTAACAGTGTTGTTCAAGTTCATGGAGAAAGTTCCACCATGCTCAGCAACTAATGTGTGCATGGAATTCAAGGAATGACCTGAAGGCACATTGACAAAGTGAAGTACCATATTTGAAAATATTTGAGATTCACCCTTCACACCTGAAACATCAGTCTGTGCAAAATGGGAAGGGACTGTTAAAGCAAGCCTCTTCTTCCCTCCAGTTTTTCTTGCACGCTTTTTATCAGCTGACAACCCAGCACCTTCTCTCTGCGTTGTCCCATTGCTTGAATTTACCAACTCCATGAAAGAATCAACATCAAGGCACTCATGCCAAGGCTTGTCATATCTCACCCGGTCAATACGAGGAAACCTCAAGCTGTGAGGTGCAGCAAACACAACAGAAGTTATGGTACGAATTTCACTAGAAATTGCCAAAATCACCGACTTCTCAGGGCTCTCAACCCAAACATCCGGCCTTTCCCTGGCATGATTAGTAACTTTGTAAAAACTTGGGGCTGATTTCTTTGGGTAGTCATATCTAATGAAGTATGGCTTCAATTTTGTCACCACTTCATCAATCTCCTCATCTGTAAGTCCTGTGCCCAATCTACAAAAAGAATGAAACCTCTTTGGGTAGCTACCCAGAGCAGCCCTCTCAGCAAGGCCCACCAAAAACTGAGCTATCTCCCCACCTCGACGACCAGAGCCATAATACCCTCCTATAATCAAAACATCCAAATCAGACCCTGCATTGACATAATCAGGCTTCACCTTAAGCCACTTTCGCTTATCCCTATCCCCTGGTTCCCATTTAGAACCAAGGTCTTTCATAACGACCCCTTCATCCCGATTGTCAACAATCTCCTTATAAAACTTCTCGGCATCATCCAAAGAGTTAGCTATAACCGACCAAGGTGGCTCAAGATCATAATTACAATTACTAACACTACTACTACTGCTGCTACTACTACTACCACCAACACCACCATTCGGCAACACAAGCTTTAAACGACCCTTCACCGGTCTCACAACCTTCTTAAGAAGCGCATGCCTCTCTTTCAATGTTTGATGAATCACACTACTATCACCAACATAAAGCACATCAAAAACAGCATAACACAGTTTTCTATCACTGTCTATACCTTCCCTAGCTTCCTTAGCAACCTCTCTATTCGCTCCAAATTTCGCAAAACGATTCAAATTATTATCCCAAACCAACATTTCCCCATCAAGAATACACTTATCAACCAACACATTCTCAACAATAACACTAGACATACCATATGAATACTCATTATGCTCAATAAACGTTTTCGAAAAGTAGTTTACCTGATCACCATTCTTATGCACCTGCATTCGCTCTCCATCGAATTTACACTCCACAACCACCTCCTTCCCCTGCAACCTCTTCCACGCAGCCGCACACGTTGATGCTCTATCGGCACGCTGCGGATTCACCGCTTTTCCAACCTCAATATCCTGCCTCTTATGCCTAACATTCCTATCAGTCAAATTCTCACAAATAAACCGCAAATCACAAGTCACATTAAACACATCCTCAGCATCAGGATGAAACTCATGAAAAATCGTCTTCTCACTCATAAACAACTTCAAATCCTTCAAAATAATCTTTATTATCCACTTCATCTCCTGCGAATTCGTCTTCCTTATCATCTCTCCAACAACATCCGTCTTCGCTTTCCTCTCCGCACTCGCGAGTCGATCAAGGAGTTCATTAACTTCGCCGATTGTAATTTCGCCGGAAATGTAGGGTTGCCGGCGTTCGAGAACCTCAGCGGCGACAAGAGAGAAGTTTCCGGCGTAATTCCCGGCGACCTTGGAACCGCCTTTTCGCCAATTGATGAGTTTTTTGGCGTCTTCAGAGTCACGCGCGATTCCAAGAGCGTCGACGATAGTAGTAGCGAGGAATGACTCTTTGAGGCCATAATTACCTCTTTCGCGATCTAAATCAGGTAAAATCAGACGAATTGCAGAGAAATAATCACTTGGATTGCAGAATTTATCGATGAAACTGCGGAATTTTTTGCGCTTTTCAAATGATTTTTTGGATTTTAATGTGTATGAAAAGAATTTGACTAGTATGTTGAATTTGATATCTTTCGTCAATTGGATGATATCTTTGCTCATTTTGGTGAAGCGGAAGAAGAAGGAGAGAGAGAAGTGGTGGTGGAAGGTGAGTGTGATTCAGTAGGAGGAGGAGGGAGAAACCGGTAAGCTTCTCAAGAACGACATTGACGATAAATTTGAATTGTTTAAATTGAAAGCTAAGAACGACGTCGTTCAGTTGTTGATTTTAAGCCGTATGCATGAATTTACTTTAAAAAAAGAAAAAAATAATAATACTCATGATATGGGACAATCTTCTGCTAGCTGAAAAAAAAATGTTATATTTCACTCTGCGGAGATTTTGAGGTCCCAGAAAAATATTATAGAAAAGTTAACAGGATGCCTCCAAAGTCAAAATAGGGACTGTGGGCATCTTTTTAAGGTCTGAAAAGTAATAATATAACTTAGGGAGATTGAAAACAGTCTATGTGTCTCATGTTCGGAGAAAATATTATTAAAATTTTTTTCGGGTACCCAGTAAAAATATGATCCCAGACTAAGCGAATCGAGGTGAAAAGGCCTTAGGAGTGATGATAATAAGGTTTTAGACGGTTCTTGAAATAAGCTATTTTTCCCTTCTTCGGAGGAGGCCATAAGAGGGATGATAACATGACTTTAGTGGTCGAAACCGATCGTGGGCAGTCCTATAGTGGTTCATAGCAAGCGGGCAAAAAATGGGGCAAAAAAACGACGGGGCCCAGGACGACCCCTTCGGATATATCAACTGAAGGATATTATCCACTATTTTTTAGGGTCTCGGGAAAAAAAAATGCCAAAATCTTTTCGAGGAGCCTGAATAGTCAAAATATGGCACTAAACCAAACAAATCGGGGATGAAAAGGTCTTAAAAGGGATGATAACAAGGTTTTTAAACCTTCACATAAGATGTTATTTTCCCCTTCTCCGAAAGATGTTGTTATTTCCTTTTCCAGAAGAAGACATAGGAAGGATAATTACATGTCTTTAGGGACCAAAACTCATTGTGGAGATTCCTGTGGTGGACCATAACATGCGATAGAAAATAAAATAAAAAAAAAAAAAAAACAAGATGAAAAAACGACAAAGCCCGTAACGGCCCCTCCGTAGGCCTCAACCAAAGGGTATTATTCACTGTATATATTTTAGGGTTCGTGATCCTGGGAAAAAAAGTACCAAAAGTTTTTTGTGGTGTATATATGGTTAGCATATGACTGAGGGCCTGTTTACTTCAACTGAAAACAGCTGAACTGAACTGAACTGATTGAAGCTGAACAGAAAGTTTTTTTTGAAGGATTAATGAATAGCAAAATAAGAGAAGAGTTGAACTGAACGGATATTAAGCTGAAATAAACAGACCCTCAGACCAAGCAATTCGAAGTAAAAAGACCTTAAGAGAGATGATAACAAGGTTTTAGACGGTTTTCAAAGGAGACTGTTTTTCCCTTCTTCGGGAGAGGCTATAAAGAGGGACGATCCTGGGTCTTTATGGGTCACAACCGATCGTAAGGAATCTAGTAGTGGTCCTTAGCACACTGGCAAAAAAAGGGGCAAAAAAATGACAGCGCCCAGGTCGACTCCTACGGAAGCCTAAACCAAATGCTATTATCCACTATTTTTTGGGGTTCCGGAGTCTTAGAAGAAATTGCCAAAAATTTTACAGAGTGCCCGTATGGTCAAAATAGGACCCCAGATCGTGCAATTCGGGGTAAAAATGCCTTAAGAGGGATAACAAGGTTTTAGATGGTTCCCAAAAGAAGTTGTTTTTCCCTTCTCCGAAAAAGGCCATAAGGGGGATTTTTACAGATCTTTAGGAGCCGAAACCAATTGTGGGGAATTCCTGTGGTGATCCATAGCAAGCGGTAAAAAAACAGGGCGAAAAAATGACGGAGCCGGGGTCTGCCCCTTCGGAGGGCTCAACCAAAGGTTATTATCCACTGTTTTTTGGGGCTCAGGGTCTTGAAAAAAATATTGCCAAAATTTTTTCAGGGTTCGCGTATGATAAAAATATGAACCTAGTCTAAGCGATTCAAGGTGAAAAGGCATTAAGAGTGATGATAACAAGATTTTAGTTGGATCCCAAAATAAGTTATTTTTCTCTTCTCCGAAAAAGGTCATAAGAGTAACGATGACAGGTCTTTAGGTTCCGAAACCGATCGTGGGTAGTCCTATAGTGGTTCAAATTACTTCGGCAAGATACAAGGTGATAAAATGACAAGGCCTGGTCGGCCCCTTCGAATCTCTCCATGAAAGGCTTTTATAAACTATTTTTTGGGGATTTCGAGGTCCTGGAAAAAAAAATTCCATAAATTTTTGAGGTGCATGTATCGTGAAAATATGACCCCAAACCAATCAATTCAGGTGAAAAGGCTTTAAGAGGGATGATAACAAGGTTTTAAACGCTTCCTGGAAGAGGTTATTTTTCCCTTCTCCAAAAGAAGCCATAAGAGGGATGCTTACATGTCTTTAGGGGTCGAAACCCATCGTGGGGAGTCTTGTGGTGGACAATGAAACACTATAAATAAAAAGGGATGTACAAACGACCGGACTTAAAAGGGCCCCACCAGAGGCCTCAACCAAAGGCTATTATTAATTTTTTGGAGGGCTTCTGGGTTTCCAGGAAAAAAATTGCCAAAAATTATCCACGGTGCCTGTATGTTCAAAATATGATCCCAAACCAATCCATTCGAGGTTAAAAAGTTTTAAGAGGGATAATGAAAAGGTTTTAGACAAGGTCTGAAAGAGGCTTTTATCCATTCTCTAGAATAGGCTATAAAAGGGATGACTACAGGTGTTTTGGGGCCGAAACCGATTGTGGGGAGTCTTGCAGTGGTCCATAGAACGCTGTAAAAAAATGGGGCGAAAAAACGAAGGGGCATGGTACGACACCTCTAAAGTCTAAAGGCCCCAACTAAAGACTATTGTTCACTATTTTTTGGGGTTCTAGTGTCTTGGGAAAAAAATTGCTGATAATTGCCCGGTTTGTCCATATGGTCAAAATATGAACCCAGACCAAGCAATTCGGGGTGAAAAATCCTTAAGAGTGATAATAACAAGGTTTTAGACGGGGCTAGAAGAGGGTGTTTTTCCCTTAATGGGAAGAGACCATAAGAGGGATGACCACGGGTCTTTTGATGTTGAAATGAACCGTAGGGAGTCTTGTGGTTGTCCATAACAAGTGGTAAAAAAAAGGGGCAGAAAAAGGACATGGCTCGGGACGATCCCTTTAGAGGTCTCAACCCCAGGTTATTATTCACTAATTTTTGGGGTTCTGGGGACTCGAGAAAAGGCCGAAAAATTTGTGGGTTGCCTATATGGTCAAATTTTGACCCCAGACCAAGCGAGTCGGAGTGAAAAGGCCTTAACAGGGATGATAACAAGGTTTTAGACGGGGCCCCGAAAGAGGCTATTTTTCCCTTCTCCGTAAGAGGGCATAATTGGAATGCCTACAGTTCTTTTAGGCTCGAAACCGATCATGGGGAGTCCTGCAGTGGTCCATAACACGTGGTAAAAAAAAAAAAAAAAAAAAAACAGGGCGGAAAAACGACAGGGCCTCGAACGGACCCTCCGGAGGCCTAAACCAAAAGCTACTATTCACTATTTTCTGAGGTTTCGGGGTGCCTGTATGGTCAAAATATGACCTCAGACCAAGAGATTTAGTGCGAATAAGCTTTAACAGGGGTGATAACAAGGTTTTAAACGGGGCTCTAAAAATATTGTTTTTCCCTTTACTGGAAAAAAATTGCTGAAAACTATCCGGGGTGCACGTATGGTCAAATTATGACCCCAGACTAATCGATTCGGTATGAAAAAAGTCTTAAGAGAGATGATAACAAGGTTTTAGAAGGGGCTCAGAAGAGGTTGTTTTTTTCCTTTACTAGAAAAGGCCATAAGGGAGTTGATGACTATCGGTCATTTGGTGCCAAAACCGATTGTGGGGAGTCATGTGGTGGTCCATAGAACGTGGTGAAAAAATGGGACAAAAAACGACGGGGTCTGAGATAGTCCCTCCAGAAGCTTCAACCATAGGTTATTATTCACTTTTTTTGGGTCTCGGAAAAACAATTGTCAAAAATTCTGCAGGTTGCTCGTATGGTCAAAATTCGACCCTAGACCAAGAGATTCGACGTGAAAAAGGCCTTAAGAGAGGGATGATAACCAAGTCTTAGATGGGACTCGAAAGAGGTTGTTTCTCCCTTCTCCGTAAGATGCCATAAGTAGGATGACTACATGACTTTTGGGGTCAAAACCGATCGTCGGGAGTCCTGTGGTGATCCATATTACGTGGTAAAAAATATGGGGCGAAAAAACGACGGGGCCTAGGACGAGCCCTCCATAAGCCTCAACCAAAGCCTATTTTATTCACTATTTTTCTAGGTTCCAGGGTTTCTGTAATACCCCGTAATTTTATACACGTTATAAAATTAAAATAGTATTTATACGTACATTTTACGTATTTTAAAGGAATAAAAGTATTTGAAAATAATTAATTAAAGGAATTTAATTAATTACGGAGTTTTATTTACTTTATTTTAAAGAAATAAATTTTTATAAGGTCATAAAATAATTTTTATGAAGGTCTTAAAATGTGTGAAAATATTTTGTAAGGCTTTTAAAAGTGTTTTTAATGGGTTGCCATGATTAGTTTAATTATGGGCCCAAAACTAATCCCACTTCAATTAGACCTTTTGGGCTTTTCCTAAACCAACTCTAAATCCTTTTGGGGCTTTAAATACCCCCTTTTAAACCAAAAATTCAGAATTTCCCAAGCATTTAATGTGTGGTCTAGAGAGGATTAATAAAAGGAATAAAATATGTTCACTTATCAATGAGATAATTAATATGGTGTTCATGTCATGTTATGTTTGAAATGTTGTGTGATGTTATGCATGTATGATGTTGTTATGTGAGAGTCATCACGTATAAATGGTTATCACGTAAGTGAAAAGGGTTCGCACCAATCTTGGACGTATATACCTTGAGTATGAACAGTGGGGGGGGGTTGTCTACAGAGATTCAACTCCTAGTTAGGGGTACAAGACGTTGTACTTCTCTTTTTTTTTCGCTTTATCTTCTATTCGCTTGCCACCAGGTCTCCCGAAACGCAGTAGGGGGGGAAGACACCGGTGTCACACGACAACCAAGGCAGAAACATGAGGGCTCCTACGCGACTAGTGCGCGGCGAAGTGAACCGCTTGTGCAGGCGCCGCAGTGTTTTCCTTTTGGGTCCCTCTTTATTTTATGGAGAGCAGAGCAGAAGGAGCCGTTCGATGCGAAATCAATTCTATACGTGAGAGGCGTCACTTTGAGAGCATCCGCGTAAAGAGAAGATAGGTCATGTCGAGCGACAGAGAGGAGAAATCGTAAGAGGAGGCCAGGAGCGAGCACAGGAACAGGGTGGCTGGCGCACAAAGAGGAGAGTAGGAGGTGAAGAGCCTAGGCGGGGGGTAGAAGAGAAAGGATATGGTGATGTTTTTTACTTTGATGCTCTTGCCTAGGATTAT
>PYUH01003976.1:1062407-1121283 GCA_016808085.1 Suaeda aralocaspica
CCCTAGAACCCAAAAAAATAAGTTCAGTCAGTAGAAATAAGTTAGATCAGACAAAATAAGTTCTGATTAACAAAAATAATTCAGTTAGCAAATAAGTTTCAATCCTTATAAATTGATAATGCTTTTAGCAAAATAAGTTCAGATAAGTAAAAATAAGTTAGTTCAGCAAAAATAAGTTCAGATAGCAAAAATATTTCAGTTAAGCAAAAAATAGTTAACGATAACAGGGCCTAATAGCCTTAGTAAGGCCTTAGAGGGGATGTCATAGTCCCATAGTTTTTCTGCCTCATTATTTACCACATGCTATGGACCACCGCCATGACTCCCCAAGATCAGATTCAACCCCAAAAGATTGTAGTCATTCCACTTATGCCTCTTACGAGAAAGAAAAAACGTCTTTTAGCCTGGTCTAAAACTTATGAAACCCTATTAAGCCTTCTCACCTGGAATCTTGGGCTGGGGTCAAATTTTGAAACATACGAGTTACGTGCACAATTTCAGCAATTTTTCTTTGAGACCCTAGAACGCCAACATCATAAAAATTTAAAAATTTTTTTTTGTTAAGCCTTTGTTAGCCGAGGGACCCGTCCGGGCCCGTCGTTTTTCGGCCTATTTGTTCACTGCTATGGACCACCACAAGATCCCCACGATTGTCACCAAATGACCGTAGTCACGATCTCTCTTATGGCCTCTTCCAGTAATGGAAAAAAACAACCATTTCGAGCCCTTCTTAAACCTTTTTGGAACTGAATCGGTATCTGGGGGGTATATTTTGACCACACGTGCACCTCGGAAAATTTTTGACAATTTTCTTCCGATACCCGAAACCCAAAAAATAGTGAATAATAGCTTTGGTTGTGAAAGTTGATATTGATATGTATTTTACCCCCGTCCGATTGATTTAGCCTAAGACGGCTCTTTGAGCCATTGCTACTAACTTTGCTATTTCGAGTGTTTGTTGTGCTTTTATTAGATTTTACAGGAATCGATGATTATCGTTGTTTCCGAGCCTTGAAGCACTGAAGAAGTTAGTGAAGAGTTGAAAGTCATTGGGAAGCTTAACAGAAGATTAGAAGTGCTAAAACGAAGAATTAAAGAAGTAATTAAGGAAGAACAGTAGTAAAAACCAGAGAAACGAAGCCAAGCAAGCTGCCCGCCGGACCCCTCGGCGGGTGGCTCTGAAGGGGGTTTTTTGCGTGTTTTTGTGCATAATTAGGCCTATTACTTAAGGCTTTGTACTCTAATTTGCTCTTTACGCCTTTTTACTTTTACAAACCCTAGTTTACTCTAAAAATTCTCTCTAAGTGTGGAACTTTATTAAGAAATGGCTCGTTAACTCAGATTATAAAGGTTGGGGACCTATGGCGGAGGTTGGTGACGACCAACCCCGCCGCACCCAATGAAAATACTATGTTGGAACTGTCGGGGACTGGGCAACCCCGACAGTTCGTTCAGCTCCACAAATGAGCAGTAAATATGCCACCGACATAGTGTTCTGTCGGAAACTCTGATGGAAGGGTTGTAGTGGAAGGGTTGAAAGGGAGATTGGCTTCGATCCATGCATTTGGAGTGTCATGTGAAGGAAGGGCGGGAGGTCTTTGTATTTTGGCAAGAGGCAGTAGCGTTTAATCTAGTCTCTACTCACAGCATCACATTTGTGGTGATTTGTCAAAAGAGGGGAGGATGGTTGATGTGGAGATTTGCTGGGATTTATGGCTGGGCAAAATGGGAGGAGAAGAGTAGGACTGTGGGACCTCTCATTCGAAGATTTACATGGAAAGCACGTACGATCATCTTTGGGGGGGACCTTAATGAAAATTTGTCTATGCAGCAGAAGGAATGAGGTGCATGGAAGAGAGAAGAATATGAGTGAATTCATGATGTTGTAAATGAGTGTGAGTTGCGTGATTAGGCCATATGGGAGGTGGTACACCTGGGAAGAGGGAAGACGGCGGAGACGAGGGTGCGTGCGAGAGGCTGTTGATAGATACTTGGCTCTCGAGATGGTGTGACATGTACCCGAATATGGAAGTGGCACACTTAATGCGTTACAAATCGGACCATCTCCCGATCTTTTGGCGTGAGAAGAAGTGGCGAGGATATTTAGGTGGGGGACGGAAGGATTTCAGGTTCGAGACGGCGTGGCTGTGGATGATGGGTGTGAAGTTATAGTTAAGGAGGCTTGGAGAGCTCTCGGTGGGGAGAAGTGGTGTCACGGGTGAGTAAAGTGGCGCAGAAGTTGAAAGTTTGGAGTGGGGACTAAAACGCATGGGCTGGGAAACGTATTAAAAGGTCGAAACGAAAGTTAGCTCTAGCTCAAGCAAAGGAGATAATGCCCCTTTCGTGTAAGAATGCCAGTGAGCTGGAAAAGGAACTAGATGGAATGAATGATAAGTTTGAAGCTTATGGGCTCTGAGATTGAGAGTAATGAGTTCGTGATGGAGAACCGTAATACAAATATTTTCACCATAAAGCTTCCCAACGCAAAGGAAGGAACACCATCAAAAAGCTGGTGGTAGATGGCGAAGGTGTAGTACAAACGGAAAATGGAGCAGATTGAAAAAAATTTTCTCAATTATTCACCTAATTATTTACTACTAATAACCCTTCTTATGATAAATGTAGTATGTACTTCTTATTAAATCATATATGGTGACAGATGACATGAATAGGTCGCTGGCAAGGGGGGCTACTTGAAAGAGAAGGTGATATGAGGCACTAAAGGAAAGCAGACTTGTAAGGCTCCGGGTCCGGAGGGTTTTCATGGCAGTTTCTACCAAAATTTGGGGGATAGTGGGGGACGAAGTGGCTAAATTTGTGATCGGATATCGGCATGGGGGATCGATTCGAAGCGTTTGCAATCACACTAACATCGCCTGAACCTAGGTAAGATTGCCATCCCAACCAAAGTGAATAATGCCATTAGTCTATGCAAAGGTGTATATAAACTAGTCTCTAAGTGCATTTGGTCGCCTAAAATATTTGCCAACCTAATCTCCGAACAACAAGTGCTTTTGTTCCTGTAGACTCATAACAGATAATGCCTATTGCTTTGGAAAATTTTCATACTATGAAACGGCGAGCAAGCAAAAGTAAAAGAGGAGTGTTTAGCCATGAAATTAGACATGAGTAAGGCCTACGACAGGGTTGAATGGGGTTTTTACGGCAACTCTTACTTACGATGGAATTCGATAGCAGTGGGTGAATTGGTCATGAAATGAAATGTGTTTCGACAGTGCCTTATTCAGTGATAATAAATGGGTCGGTTATGGGGAGTTAAAGCCCTCGAGGGGATTACGGCAAGGAGACCCTTGTCTCCGTATTGTTTATTATGATAGCGACGCTTTGCAAGGATGATTCAAGGGGATATAGCGAGGAGAGCCTTGCATGGGGTGAAGGCGAGTCGTGGTGGTCCGGAAATCTTATCTTCTTTTGCTGATGATAGCCTATTATTTACTAGGGCTAACTGATAGGAAGTGCTCGAGGAGAATAGTGAGATACTCAACCAGTATGAAGTGGCATCTGGTCAGAAAATTAATCTGATAAGTCGGAAGTGTCTTTTAGTAGAGGAGTTGGGTTGATAAGCAAGAAGAGCCGATTGATATCTTGGTATGAGAAGGGTGGAGAAGCATGGCAATATCTAGGGATACCTACTATTATTAGTAAAGCAAAGAAGGATGTCTTTGAAGCATTGTGGAGAGGGTCTAGAAGAAATCCAAGGATGGAGGCAAAGCTTTTATCAGGGGAGGGAAAGAGGTACTACTAAAAGCGTCGTGCAAGCAATCCCAACTTACATATGGGAATATATAAGGTACCAGGGGTCATCATACAAAAATTGCACTCGGCTATGAGTCGATTTTGGTGGGGGATCGGAGTGACAAAAGAGGGAAGCATTGGAGGAGTTGGGAAGTATATGTGAGCCGAAATTTTTGGGAGGCATGGGATTTAGGGATTTATACTCGTTCAATGACGCATTGCTTGGTCGTCAAGCTTGGAGAATTTTCACGCATGAGAATTCTTTAGTAGGGAGGTTTTCAAGGGAAATATTTTCCCAAGTCTACCATGTTAGAGGCGCCTCTAAGTCATGTGTTGTGCTTCATTGGAGAAGCGTATGGAGTACAATTGAACTTATCAAGAAGGGGGCTATATGGAAGGTGGGTAATGGTTAGAGGTTAAAATATGGGATGATCTGTGGTTAGTTGATGATGAGAACCGCTTCGCCACGACTGTTAGAAGGGGTGAGCTTGAGAGAGTATGTGACCTTATTGATTTTGAGAGCATGGAATGGAACATTACACTAGTGATGAGCTCTTAAGCGGATAAGAGGTGCATCCTAGGAATACCCGAGTACAAGGCTACCACGGGATGAGATGATTTGGGCATTCTCGAAGGATGAAATACACTGTTAAAACTGCATACTTAATAGCTAAAGGGTGCAATTTAGATGGTTTCCACAAGGCTGGGTAGATTTATGGAGAATGGAGGTGAGCCCCAAGGCTCGGCACTTTCTATGAGGCTATGCAAGGCACTCTCCCAGTACGCAGTCACTTAAACAAGTGACATAACTGATGATGTGAGCTGCCCGTGGTGTTTAAGGGAGGAAACCCCAAGTCATGCCATTTCGAGTGCAGGGATGCGAGAGGAGAATTATGGGAGGTGTGTGGCTGCAAAGACATGATTTCTGGGGAAGAAAGGACTCAATGTGTGACCTCGTGGCGAGCTGGAAGGACGTGGACAAACAAGTGAAGCAGAGGGGAGTTTTCTGGCATGGTGCATATGGTTCGAGAGAACCAAAAGGTCTTGAGATACAACACACCGAACTCCATGATAGTTGATAGGGTGAACAGATGGTAGATGAGCATGGGAAATATACGCAGAAAATTTATCATGGACAGGGGAAGATGGGTACTGCATCTTTGAAGACATGGCAACATCCAGCGGAAGGAGTTGTAAAGGTGAATGTAGGCTTGCCTCGTGTGGAGGGATGGGTGGGACTCGGAGTAGTAGGACGAGATGATCGGGGGCAGGTGCCTTTCACTACAGTTCGGAGGGGCAGGCGTGGGGGACTCCAGCTGTGGCCGAAGCGAAGGGGGGTTGAATTGGCGGTAAGCTAGCACGGAGGGTGGTTATAGCATGGTGATAGTTGAGAACGGACTGCATGGAACTTGCAACAAGTTAATGAAGAGGACTGTTTTGCCTCTGAGCTGGATAAGGTGGTGGGTGAATTCTCGCATAGGGTCCTGCTTCAAGCTCTCTCATGAGTCATGTGTGAAGAGAAGGGAATTTGGTAGCACATACACTGCCAGATTAGTACTCTGGTGTAGATCAAATATGGGAGGGTCTTATTCTCCTGAGTCTTCTCTTAGTTTATGGAATGCCTTCTTATTGATTAATAGATGTTTATGCTTCAAAAAAAAAAAAGTGTGGAACTTTGTTCATCTTTCAATCAATAATATTCAGGTTTATTTCAATCTCAATTCTTGCTCTTAATTAATGTTTATTATTAGTTTTAATTTATGCTCTTAGTTTTATTAGTTTTAGCTTAGTATTAAATTGATTATGTTGGTTTGTTTAGTTTAATCAAGTTTAGGATTTTAATTGTTTTATTGATTAGTTTTTGTTCTTTCATTATGAGTGAGTAGTTTCGTTTCTAGGACTAGGGGATCCATGGATTGATAGGTGTGTTTTGCTCATAAATATTAGTTTAACTATTAATGTACTTGAATTCATGTTGTCAATTGTATTGCTTTCAGTTAAATACTGTCCATGTTAATTGTTAGTTTGATATTGTTGAAATCGATGCGGGGTAAGATACCACAATTAATCATAAGGACAATAGGCAAATGAGTCTAAGGCCCTGTTCTCCTCATCTTTTTTTACTTATTTTCAGCAAAAATAAGTTCAGTCAGCAAAAATAAGTTCAGACAGCAAAAATAAGTTCAGATCAGCAAAAAAAAATAAGTTCAGTTCAGCAAAAATAAGTTCAAATCAGCAAAAATATTCAGTTCACAAAAATAGTTCAGTTCAAAAAAAAATAATCTATATGTATATACAAATTAATTTGTACATGGATATATATATAGTGCACATCTTTTTAAATGAGAAATTATGGTATAAAACAGTAGATATATATATTTTAAAATATTTAGGTAGCATTTTCGAAAGAAATTTGTATTGTATGGAATAATATGGAAAAAAAATTTACATATGATTTATATTTTGATGGTAAATTGGAAATATATTTTTTATAGAAAATAAATATATGTTATATAGATATATGATAATTTATAATACATGGAAACTATATGATATTAAAAAGAAGATGATAAAATATTGTGCATGCCTTTGTCATAAGATTATGAAATTTAAGAGAAAAAATCAGTTATATATAATTTAGAGATTATATAAATCAATTATTTTCACCTAATAAAAATTCAATTATAGTATATAATTGCCCTATAATTAAAATAGAATAAACAATTCAGCAAAAAAAGTTCAGTTCAGCAAAAATAAGTTCAGATTAGCTAAATAAGTTCCATTTAGCAAAAATAAGTTCAGTTCAGCAAAAATAAGTTCAGATAAGCAAAAAATAAGACAAGTAGAACATGACCTAAGTGAGCGAGAGCCTTAGAGGAGTTTTGAAGGGGACTAGATTCGAGAGAATTAGTGGACCTTAATCAAGGAAATGATAATCTAATTAATATTGTGTGCAATTGTTGGTTAATATGTGGTGAACTGATGTCCTAGGTTTAGTCATTAATTTATTTCCTTAATCAATTTAGCTCTAAATCTAGTTAATTTCTTGATCGCAATTGTCACTCAAAGCCTTTACACAGTCTAAACTTTTTAGAACTAATAGGTTTAATGCTTCCATGTGGATTCGATCCCTACTTCCCTAGTTATATTAGTTAGAGTTGTTAGGTTTATTTTGAAAGGTGTGCGATAGCCTCATCAGTTGAGCTTGAGGCCTTAGAGGGTCCGTCTTGGGCCCCATTGTTTTACATTCCGTTTTTTACCACGTGGTATATACCTCCACAAGACTACCCACGATCGGTTAGACACCAAAAGACCATAATCATCCCTCTTTGGCCTTTTCCGGAGAAGGAGAAACACCTTTACGAGACTCGTATTAAAACTTATTATCATCCCTGTTAAAGCCTTTTCCACACGAATCGCTTGGTCTAAGGTCATATTTGACCATACGGATACCTCGGACAAATTTCAGTAATTTTTTCTAGGAACTTAGAACTTCAAAAATAAGCGAATAAGATCCTTTGGTTAGGCCTATGAAGGGGGCCGTCCGGGCCCTATAGTTTACCCCAATTTTTTTACAGTGTTACGGACCACTGCAGGGCTCCCCACGATCAGTTTCGACCACAAAAGAACTGTAGCCATCCCTTATCCACTCTTACGGAGAAGGGAAAAAAACCTCTCGTGTCCCGTCTAAAAACCTTATTATTTAAGGCCTTTTCCACCTCTAATCGCTTGATATGGGTCAAAATTTACACTTATGGGAAACCGGAAAATTTTCAGCAATTTTTTTCCCAAAACCCTAGAACCCCAAAATCAAGAATAAAATAGCCTTTGGTTGAGGCTATTTAGGGGTCGTCCGTGCCCTGTTGTTTTTAGGCCCTATTTTCTTACCACATATAAGGACCACCACAAAACTCCCCACGATCAATTCCAGCCCCAAAAGTCTGTATTCATCCTACTTATAGCATATACGGGAAGGGAGAAACAACCTCTTTGGGCCCCGTCTAAAACCTGGTTATCAACCCTCTAAGGCCTTTTCACCTCAAATCACGGTCTGGGACTCTGGGGTAAAATTGACCATACAGCAACCTACACCATTTTTTGGCATTTTTTCCTGATTAACGTACGCCAAAAAAAACAGTGAATATTAGCATTTAGTTGAAGCTTTTGGAATGACCGTCCCAGGCTGTCATTTTTTTCGCCCATTTTTTTTACCACGTTGCTATGGATGATAAATACAAGACTCCTCACAGAAGTTTCAGCGCCAAAGGACCGTAGTCATCAATCACAATATGGAGTTTTCCAGTATGGAAAATCAACCTCTTCTGAGCCCCTTCTAAAACCTTGTTATGATCCCTCTTAAGACTTTTGACACCAAATCACTTAGTTTGGGTCATATTTTGACCACACATGCACCCCAGACAATTTCGAATTTTTTTTTTAGAAGCTAAAACCCCAAAAAATAGTGATAATAGCCTTTGAATGAAACTTCCGGAAGGGTCGTCCCAGGCCCCGTTGTTTTTACGCCCTATTTTTTACCACGTACTATGGACCACTACCATACTGCCACGATTCGTTTTGACAACCAAAGAGACTTGTAGTCATTCCTCCGATCCTATAGCCCTCCAAATAAGGCAAAACAACCTATCTGAGACTCGTTTAAAACCTTGTTATCATTCCTGTTAAAGCTGTTCACATTGAATCGCTGATCTGAGATCAATTTGACCACACAGACACCCAATACAATTTCTACAATTCTTTTTCCCGAGACCCCAGAACCCAAAAAATATGAATAATAGCCTTTGTTAAGGCCTCTAAGGACTATCCACGCCCTGTCGTTTTTCTGCCCTATTTTTTTTACCACGTGTATGGACACACCGCAAGATCTTTCAAGATCAATTTCGGCCCCAAAAGAACACGTAGTTGAACAAGCTATCGACACCTATCAAAAGTAAACCAACGACACTAACTAATGTAGCTAGGGTAGTAAGGATCGAATCCTCAGGGAAGCAGTTAAACTCTATTAGTTAAAAAGCTTAAACCGTGCAAAGAGCCTTGGTTGAGAAGTATGATAGCTAACTGACTATTAACTAATTACTAACTAATTACTGGAAATGACGAAGAATTAAACCATAAACTAAGCTAGGGTCATTCGGGTCACCAAGAACAACAATGGATTCACTAACAAAGATGCTCAATCTCACAATATCGTCCAATAGGGCTCACTAATTCTCTCGAATCTAGACCTCCTCGAAACTCATCTAGCGGCTCTCGCTCATGCCTAGACTAATTCCGCCTATTATTCGTGGCTTAGTGGTATTTTTACCTTCGGCATCAAATTCAACAATTACCAGAATTACAACTAAATCTGCGCACAATTCAATTGTAAACAAAGAAACCAATAATAGGAAAAATGACTACTAATATGGGATTGAAACAAACTAATTAATTAGTCCATTGATTGATCAAGGTTTCCCTAACCCTGAGAAATTAGACTACTCACTCATAATATGAAGATCAAAACAAGAATATGTAAAAACCCTAATTGAATTCATGAAGTAATTAAATAACTAAACTAATTAACATAAACAAAATAACTAAATTAATTAAACTAGAAAAACTAAAAAAGCATAAATTAAACAAAAATAAAGAACAAAACCAGAGAAGAATTACCAAAATGAAGAACAATTGAAGACTTGAATTGAATTGAATTGAAAATCAAAGTATTTGAACAAACCCGAATTTCCCTTAATTTATTCGAGAGAAAAGTGCTTAAAAATCTATCCTAAGAGAGTAATTCTGAATATGAAAAGCATAAGTTCTTTTGCCTAGAGAACCGGTGCCTAATGTACACAAGTTGGGCTTACAAAGCCTAGTACGAAGGAAATAAAAGAAAAAACAAAAGGTCGGGAAAAATCGTCTGATGCGGGCGCATAGGAGGTTTATGCGCCCGCATCAACCTCCAGAACGCCTCTAAGTCTGCAATCCTCTTTAAATGCGCCCGCATAGGTACTTTATGGCCCGCATAAGTACCTCAGAGAATCTATTTGCCTCTTCTTTTCTTTATTTCTTCATTAGTTCTTTAAGACTTGTTTTCATACTTCTTGGCACGCAATTCCATGCATCTTCATTCTTATCCCGTCAAGCTTTCCGGCTTCGTTCCGAGCCTCGGTTTCGTGCCTGAAATTACAAAAACATACCAAAACCGAGCATAAACAACCGTGGATAAAATCAACCTAAAATGCTCTAAAATTATCGGAAATACACCAAACTTAGCGAGACACTTCAAATTTAGCTAAAGAACATCGAATGAACCAAAAACGAGCCAGATTAACAACTACAGGCATAAAATTAACTCGAAACAAAGGGAAAAACACTATAAAAACCACACATATCAAATTCCCCCAAGCCAAGCTTTGCTCGTCCGAGCAAAGATAACGAAATGACTTACACCATAAAACATATGCATCACAACTCAAGGATCCTTCCGAGTTTACTAAGATCAAAGCAAGTCAAATGCTACACATTCCTAGGCAAAAGTCAAACAAAGCCACCGAGCAAGTTTAATGAATCGATGACTAGAATAGCTCACGGGTTGTCAACTCCACCAACGAGCATCCGAATATGGAGCTCACCCTACAACCAACCATGAGAAGAAGTGCAATGCAACAAAGGTTTAAATGCAAGTTTTGAGGAACCAAACCCACATCTTACACCTCATGCAAGTGTTTAAGGGTATAACACTATCCTAAAGTCGACCGAAATGCAATTAATACTCTACGACCTTGCCAAAAGACTCTTCCACAATCAACCAAGTTGCACATGAAGATCAAAGAGGACTTATTAGCTGTAACGTAAGGCTAGGGTTGAAGGGTAAGATAAATTGGGATAATGTGGCTGAAAATGCGGGGTATACGCATATAAAACATCAGAGATCACCCAATACATCAACAATAACATCAAGTCTCCCATCGTCCAATTCCAACCGAATCAAACCAAACTTTTCAATTTTCATTCACTTTCACACCTTTAGTTTTCATTTAAATCACAAATATAAACCGAATTCAAGCTTTTCATTTATTACTTCAATTTCAATTTGTTTTTTCTCTCTTTTTTTTTCATTTTTCTTTCTTTTAAATTTCTCTTTTTTTTTTTTTCATTTTAGTTTCACGACTTTAATAGTGGCCATTAAGACCAAACATTCACACGTACATAACGGACTCCAAACCACATTGAAACCAACCTATTGTGTTTTAAAACACAATTCCAGTATGGTACGCAGGCCTTAATGTGAAACCTTATAGAACCTCCTGCACATCAAAAATTTCTCAATTTTACCTACCCTCCAAATACACCATCACAACAAAAAACAAACTGTAACAAACCACAACATGACCTCCCCCAAGCCAAGCTTGGATACAATATGTTATTCACATACCAAGGCCAAAAGGGTGTAATGTGGTTAATTTTGTGAGGGATAAAGGCTAAGAAAACACGGGATCAAGGGAAAAAGAAAAATGTTCAGCATGAAAATCCTAATAATGTATCTGGAAGTCTTCAAATCAATTGAATGACTCTATCATGCGCAAACATGCACAAAAAACTTCAATTAAAAGTTACTAAAGTCCAAGGCAAACTCAAGATCATAAATGCACCAGGAACTAAGCCACATGAAAAGATACAGTTTAATGTAGCCTATAGATCAAAAGTGGTTCAAATCCTCCCGCTAAACACAGTTCAAGTCCAAGACCCAAGCAGGTTAGACAGAGTTGACAATGCAAGGAAGGCTAGAAATTTATAGACTAAGTCATGCCCGGCAAATCACATAAGTAAACTCATCCAAAACAAGAATCATGAAGTTTCGGAAAATTTAAACAAATGGGTTACATGAAAGTCAATCAGCGAAAAAACCGGGACGAGCAGCTAGCCAATCACAATAAGAATTCTCTCTGCAACTTAACTACATAGACTGGAAAGCTACATTTTTTTGGTCAATGTAAAACTCCCGGCCTTAAGGGACGGTACAAACCATGTAACGGTCCTCAAAAGCAGTAAACTACATAAAAGCAATAAAAATTATTTCGAAGAAGCAAATAAACATACCTCCTCCAAGCCGGACTACAGAACATGTCCTCAGTGCTGAAAGGGATTTGAGAAGTAAGAGGGAACAATGGTGGAGGGGTTTAGGGGGGGGTCATAGGGTATAAAAGACGTCTATTGGTAGAGGAAGAAGTTGTTGGCAAGACAAAGAAAGAGGTCTGGGCGGGTAAATGCCATTACCATGATAGCATACACGGATTTACGATTTGGACCCCTCACGTTGTTTTCGATCATATAACAAAGTATAATTTGGATTAATCTGATTCTTGCTTAATTGGGAAAGTAGACTCATAAGCTTCCAACGGCGTAGGTCATACGGTCTCGTGGAAAACATCATAGAGAAAAAGTTTATGGACTATTTTCCAAAATGACGTCGTTTCGCAGATGCGGGCGGGAAAAAAATCTGGACTTTGGAGGTTGAGCGGGCGACATAAACTTCCATGCGCGCATCAACCCCCGTCTACTAAACATTCTGCACTTCTGGGGGTTAGATGCGGGCGAATCAAAACCCCCATGCGTCCGCCATACTACCCGTTTCACCTGATACTTTGTTTTCTTCTCTTTGACCTTAACAAATTGTTCACTTTCTCTTTCACCACCTTGACTTAAATAGAGCCTCGGAATTCTACCGAAAACCCTAGTTCTTCAAATTATACCTAAAAAACACACAAAAAACACACTAACACAAACTAACTAAAAATTACGAAAATAAACTAAAACCAAACAAAAAACACAAAAAGAGTTAAGAAGGGACCAGATCGGGGTGCTCCCGAGAAGCGCTTGGTTAGGGAGCATTAGCTTGACCATGTTACCTATTGAGCTCATGTGAGATCGAAGAGTGAACGGGAACCCATTTAGTTAGGCCATCAAGAAGCAATTGGAGTATTGTTGCTCGAATGCATAAGTTCCTTGTTAAAACCCATCACTTTCGTATTCATTACAAGCATGAGAAGATTGTTTCGGGGTTTCGAGTTTCTTGGACGGGATTTCCTTTTCTTTTTGCCTGGCCTATAACTTGTTATTAACAACTACTTCATAACCTGCAATTAAATCACAAACACGCATGGGCATCCAGAAGATTCTTATTAGGGTCGAGGCAAGCCATAAGAGCAATTTCAATTAACAGTATAAATTGATGACATGATTGTTATCCTAGTCAAAACCAGATTTTTCAATGAACAAAACTATCAAGGTTGAACGGTAACCTTTCATCACCTACAAGAAAGAGTCAAAGTTCCATCTTAACATCAATAACAGCTCCTGCAGTATTTAGGATGGTCTACCTAGGTATATAGGGGATGTGTGCAAGCCTCCTCCACTATCCACACACTACAAAATCAACAGGATATAAAGAATTTCCCTACCCTCACCGGGAATCCTCTAAAATACCTTTAGGGTACTCGTTACGGTCCTACTCTTGCCATCTGCAAGGTTAATGTTAGTGACCTTCAAAGCACACATATCGAGCTTTTGCAAATAGACAAGGCATGACCTACACACTAGCCCCTAAATACATAAAGCTTTACAATAAATAGGGGGCCAATGTACAAGGAATAGAAAAACTTCCTGGGTCCTTTAGTTTTTGGTGGTGACTTGTTTTGCAATATGGCACTGCACTCCTCCGTGCAGTGCTACGGTCTCCATACATTCAATTCGCGTTTTCCTGTCAAAATGCTTCAAAATTTAGTGTAAGTAGGAAACTTGGGTTGATTAATCAGTAAATGGAACGTAACTTGCAGATTTTTAACATAGCTAAAAATACTAATGGTGATCGTTCTTACTCCTGGTTACTCCTGTCGGAAAGGTAACCTAACCTTGACTTCTGGATAGTAACAACCGGTGTATCATCTACATTTCCTTAGGTGCTTCAGTCTCCTTAATGCTGGAAATGCATTGAATCTGCAATCACCTCATATCCGGTCTTTTCAGCTCCACCTGAAATGCACAGAATGAACATTATAGTAGGCATTTTCGACCTTTCAAAAGCAGCTCAACTCAAGGTGGATTGCATTGACATGGTCCCTGGGATCTGTGATGCCTGTGATGATGGGGGTGTGGGGTTGTGATGGAAGGTGGCCTTGGTTGCCTTTGAGCATGATTGCGCATCTGAGCTATCGAGTTTCCGGTGCTTGTTATGAGCCTGCATCGGCTCCCATTTATTCTGCATTTGAAGCATCGTATCTTCAACTCCGAGATTTCTCCACTAGGTTTGAGGTGGCATTGGCGGTTGCTGGTAGTGGTGGTCGCAGCTAAAACCTGGTGGTGTGGTGGTACATATCTCTGCATTTGCTGGGGTGGCTGCTGAGGTGGTGGCTTGCTGAGGGGGGATTCTGGAACATTGACTTGTTTTTCTTGTAGCGAAAAAGTATGGGTGATCCCTCCAGCCTGGATTGTATGTATTCGAGTATGGATGTGTTTTTTGTAGCTTGAAAAGCACCATACTTGTTCTACTGACTAGTGCAAGACGGGAATTATGACGAACGAAACCACATGAATCACAGAAGAAGGACAGGCTCCAGAAGGCGGCTACAGGTGATGGTGGGGGAGCTGTCCAGTACCACAAATCTTATCGAGCTCTGACTTATGGCACTTTATCTGTGCAGCTAAACTCTCATACTTATCATCAAACTACATTTTCCCACCCTTTTTGAATGCCTCTAAGGTTACCAAACCCTGAATTATGATTGGCAATTTATCATCAACTACTATGCAGCTTGAATTCCTGGTTCATAACCGACCATTAGCAGCAGAATCTACAAGGCCTACTCTCATTTCCCACCCATGTAGATGAATTGAACTAGGAACCTTTCTCAAGCCCGTGCATGAGGACAATTCTCATAACTCCTTAAACGTTCCCAAGCATCATATAATTGCACTATTGTCTCCTTTGATTGAAGTATGAGTTGGCTTCTCAATAAGGCAGAGTTCTCTGTGGTGGGTAGTATTCCTTGAAAGCAAGAGGCTAAATCCTCCCAACAATAATGGTGCCATATTGAATCATTCAACCAGGTTCTAGCCTTGTCTTTTAATGAAACGGAAACATTCGCCTGTCTCATGTAGTCCTTAGAGACATATTCTTTGCTTGATGAGTATCACGTATTGAAGGAAATTCTGGAGTAAGTGTAAGTTCGGATCTTCCTCAATGTCCCTGAAAACTTATTTCGTTCAACCATGTTCACAAGAGCCGGTTAGTTCAAAAGTTAGCCAAAAAGCATCGGTATCGGGTTTACTGAATAACCTCAGCCATAGATTCCTACTAGGCAAGGAATAAATCTCATCAATGAACGAGCGCAGGTGAGCGGTGGTTGTGGAGGAGGGGTGGTCCTCTACCTGGCCTTCTCCTTTCGCAGCCATTTCAACTTCTAAATTACCCTAACAGCGGAGTGTTGAACGAGTGAACTCGAAAAATGAGGAACACGTCAGAAACAGTTCCTCACAGATCGGGGAAGAAAATCGCGTTTCTACTACGTCTCACCGTTTCACGAAACACTCGTCGGGCTCAGGAAAGATGTAAGTATCAGGCTCGTGGGTCTTTGCATAAACCTCTACGCTGACACACAATGAACTCCGAGCAAGATTGAGACTAAAATAGCCCCAAAGACTAAATATTCTGTTGAAGACTAAGAAAATAAAATAAAAGTAAAAACCCGACTAATAGATAAAATTGCCTCCCGAAGGCGTGCGCCAAAATTTTGAACAAGCTATCGTCAACCTATCAAAAGTAAACCAAACGACACTAACTAATGTAGCTAGAGGGTAGTAGGAGCGATCCTACAGGGAAGCAGTTAACTCTATTAGTTCTCAAAAAGCTTAAACGCCAAAGAGCCTTGGTTGAGACAGTATTGAATAGCTAACTGATTAATATATTACTACTAATTACTGGGAAATGACGAAGAATTAAACCAATAAACTAAGCCTAGGGTCATTCGGGTCACACAATAACAACTAAGGGTTCACTAACAAAGATCGCTCAATCTCACAACTATCGTCAATTCGGCTCACTAATTCTTCGAATCTAGACTCCCTCGAAACTCATCAGTCGGCTCTCGCTCAATGCTGAGACTTAATTCCCGCCTAATTATTCAGTGGGCTTATTGTGGTATTTTTACATCTCGTCAAATAAAATCAACACAATTACCAGAATTACAACTAATCTGCGCAACAATTCAATTGTAACAAAAGAAACCAAAATTAGGGAAAAATGACTACTCAATTATGGGAGTTGAAACACCTTAATTTGATTAGTCCCTTGATTGATCAAGGTTTCCCCTAACCCTAGAATAGGGGGGGGGGGAATAGACTACTCACTCATAATTATGAAGATCAAACAAAGTAAATTTAAAACACCTAAATTGAATTCATGAAGTAATTAATAACTAAAACTAATTAACAGAAACAAAATTAACTAAATTATTAAACAGTATAAAAACTAAAAAGCATAAATTAAACTAAAAAAGACAACAACCAAGAAAGAATTACAAATTGAAGAACAATGAAGGACTTGAATTGAATTGAATTGAAAATCAAAGTATTTGACAACACGAATTTTACCCCTTAATTTTAGCGAGAGGAAAAAGTGCTTAAAAAAATCTATCCTAGAGAGTAATTCTGAATATGAAAGCATAAGTTCTTTTTGAATCCATTAGTTGTTCTTGGTGACCCGAATGACCCTAGGCTTAGTTTATTGGTTTAATTCTTCGTCATTTCCAGTAATTAGTTAGTAATTAGTCAATAGTCAGTTAGCTAGTCAATACTTCTCGACCAAGGCTCTTTACACAGTTTAAGCTTTTTAGAACTAATAGAGTTTAACTGCTTCCCTGAGGATTCGATCCTTACTACCCTAGCTACATTAGTTAGTGTCGTTTGGTTTACTTTTGATAGGTGTGCGATAGCTTGTTCAACTACTGTTCTTTTGGGGCCGAAATTGATCGTGAAAGATCTTGCGGTGGTCCATAGCACGTGGTAAAAAAAATAGGGCAGAAAAACGACAGGGCGTGGGATAGTCCTTAGAGGCCTTAAACAAAGGCTATTATTCAATATTTTTTGGGGTTCTGGGGTCTCGGGAAAAAAGAATTGTAGAAATTGTATTGGGTGTCTGTGTGGTCAAAATATGATCTCAGATCAAGCGATTCAATGTGAACAAGCTTTAACAGGAATGATAACAAGGTTTTAAACGAGTCTCAGATAAGGTTGGTTTTGCCTTATTTGGAGGGCTATAGGATCGGAGGAATGACTACAAGTCTTTTGGTGTCAAAACGAATCGTGGGCAGTATTGTAGTGGTCCATAGTACGTGGTAAAAAATAGGGCGTAAAAACAACGGGGCCTGGGACGACCCTTCCGGAAGTTTCATTCAAAGGCTATTATTCACTATTTTTTGGGGTTTTAGCTTCTAAAAAAAAATTTCGAAAATTGTCTGGGGTGCATGTGTGGTCAAAATATGACCCCAAACTAAGTGATTTGGTGTCAAAAAGTCTTAAGAGGGATCATAACAAGGTTTTAGAAGGGGCTCAGAAGAGGTTGATTTTCCATTTACTGGAAAACTCCATATTGTGATTGATGACTACAGGTCCTTTGGCGCTGAAACTTATCGTGAGGAGTCTTGTAGTTATCCATAGCACGTGGTAAAAAAAAATAGGGCGAAAAAAATGACGAGCCTGGGACGGTCATTCCAAAAGCTTCAACTAAATGCTAATATTCACTGTTTTTTGGCGTTACAGTGTATCAGGAAAAAAATGCCAAAAATGGTGTAGGTTGCCTGTATGGTCAAAATTTTACCCCAGAGTCCCAGACCAAGTGATTTGAGGTGAAAAGGCCTTAAGAGGGTTGATAACCAGGTTTTAGACGGGGCCCAAAAGAGGTTGTTTCTCCCTTCTCCGTAATATGCTATAAGTAGGATGAATACAGAACTTTTGGGGCTGGAATTGATCGTGGGGAGTTTTGTGGTGGTCCATATCATGTGGTAAGAAAATAGGGCCTAAAAAACAACAGGGCACGGGACGACCCCTAAATAAGCCTCAACTCAAAGGCTATTTTATTCATTGATTTTTGGGGTTCTAGGGTTTTGGGAAAAAAATTGCTGAAAATTTTCCTGGTTTCCCATAAGGTAAAATTTTGACCCCATATCAAGCGATTAGAGGTGGAAAAGGCCTTAAATAATAAGGTTTTAGACGGGACCCGAGAGAGGTTTTTTTTCCCTTCTCCGTAAGAGTGGATAAGTGGGATGGCTACAGTTCTTTTGTGGTCGAAACTGATCGTGGGGAGCCCTGCAGTGGTCCGTAACACGTGTAAAAAAATTGGGGTAGAAAAACTATAGGGCCCGGGACGGCCCCTTCATAGGCCTTAACCAAAGGATATTATTCGCTATTTTTTGAAGTTCTAAGGTCCTAGAAAAAAATTACTGAAAATTGTCCGAGGTATCCGTATGGTCAAAATATGACCTTAGACCAAGCGATTCGGTGGGAAAAGGCTTTAACAGGGATGATAATAAGTTTTATACGAGTCTCGGTAAAGGTGTTTCTCCTTCTCCGGAAAAGGCCAAAAGAGGGATGATTATAGGTCTTTTGGTGTCTAAACCGATCGTGGGTAGTCTTGTGGAGGTATATACCACGTGGTAAAAAAACGGAATGTAAAAACAATGGGGCCCAAGACGGACCCTCTAGAGGCCTCAACTGATGAGGCTATCGCACACCTTTCAAAAATAAACCTAACAACTCTAACTAATATAACTAGGGAAGTAGGGATCGAATCCACATGGAAGCAATTAAACCTATTAGTTCTAAAAAGTTTAGACTGTGTAAAGGGCCTTTGAGTGACAATTGCGATCAAGAAATTAACTAGAATTAGAGCTAAATTGATTAAGGAAATAAATTAATGACTAAACCTAGGACATCAGTTCACCACATATTAACCAACGAATTGCACACAAATAATTAATTAGATTATCAATTTCCTTGAATTAAGGTCCACTAATTCTCTCGAATCTAGTCCCCTTCAAAACTCCTCTAATGGCTCTCGCTCACTTAGGTCATGTTCTACTCGTCTTATTTTTGCTTATCTGAACTTATTTTTGCTGAACTGAACTTATTTTTGCTAAATTGAACTTATTTTAGCTAATCTGAACTTATTTTTGCTGAACTGAACTTATTTTTGCTGAATTTGTTTTATTCTAATTTTAATTATAGGGCAATTATATACTATAATTGAATTTTATTTAGGTGAAAATAATTGATTTATTATAATCTCTAAATTATATATAATCTGATTTTTTCTCTTAAATTTCATGAATCTTATGGACAAAGGCATGCACAATATTTTATCATCTTCTTTTTAATATCATATAGTTTCCATGTATTATAATATTATCATATATCTATATTAACATATATTTATTTTCATATAAAATAATATATTTCCAATTTACCATCAAAAATATAAAATCATATGTAAATTTTTTTTTCCATATTATTTCCATACAATACATATTCTTTTCGAAAATGCTACCTAAATATTTTTAAAATTATATTCTACTGTTTTTATACCATAATTTCTCATTTAAAAAGATGTGCACATATATATATATCCATGTACAAATTAATTTGTATAATACATATAGATTATTTTTTTTTGAACTGAACTTATTTTTGCTGAACTGAACTTATTTTTGCTGATTTGAACTTATTTTTGCTGAACTGAACTTATTTTTGCTGATCTGAACTTATTTTTGCTGATCTGAACTTATTTTTGCTGAACTGAACTTATTTTTGCTGAAATTAAGTAAAAATAAGATGAGGAGAACAGGGCCTTAGACTCATTTTGCCTATTGTCCTTATGATCTAATTGTGGTAATCTTACCTCTCGGCATCGATTTCAACAATATCAAACTAACAATTAAACATGGACAGTATTTAACTGAAAGCAATAACAATTGACAACATGAATTCAAGTACATTAATAGTTAAACTAATATTTATGAGCAAAACATCACCTATCAATCCATGGATCCCCTAGTCCTAGAAACGAAACTACTCACTCATAATTGAAAGAACAAAAACTAAATCAATAAAACAAATTAAAATCCTAAACTTGATTAAACTAAACAAACCAACAATAATCAAGAATTTAATACTAAGCATAAAACTAATAAAACTAAGAGCATAAATTAAAACTAATAATAAACATTAATTAAGAGCAAGAATTGAGATTGAAATAAAACCTGAATATTATTGATTGAAAGATTGAACAAAGTTCCACACTTTTTTTTTTTTGAAGCATAAACATCTATTAATCAATAAGAAGGCATTCCATTACAACATAAGGAGAGACTTCAGGAGAATAAGACCCCTCCCATATTTGATCTACACCAAGAGGTACTAATCTGGCAAGGTTATGTGCTACCAAATTCCCTTCTCGCTTCACATGACTCCATGAGAGAGCTTGAAAGCAGGACCCTATAGCGAGAATATCACCCACCACCTTATCCAGCTCAGAGGCAAAAACAGTCCTCTTCATTAACTTGTTTGCAAGTTCCATGCAGTCCGTCTCAACTATCACCATGCTATAACCAAGCCTCCGTGCTAGCTTTACCGCCAATTCAACCCCCTTCGCTTCGGCCACAGCTGGAGTCCACCACGCCTGCACCCTCCGAACTGTAGTGAAAGGCACCTGCCCCCTATCATCTCGTCCTACTACTCCGAGTCCCACCCATCCCTCCACAGCGAGGCAAGCATCTACATTCACCTTTACAACTCCTTCCGCTGGATGTTGCCATGTCTTCAAAGATGCAGTACCCATCTTCCCCTGTCCATGATAAATTTTCTGCGTATATTTCCCATGCTCATCTACCAATCTGTTCACCCTATCAACTATCATGGAGTTCGGTGTAGTTGTATTCTCAAAGACCTTTTGGTTTCTCTCGAACCATATGCACCATGCCAGAAAAACTCCCCTCTGCTTCACTTTGTTGTCCACGTCCTTCCAGCTCGCCACGAGGTCACACATTGAGTCCCTTTCTTCCCCAGAAATCATGTCTTTGCAGCCACACACCTCCCATAATTCTCGCACTCTCCTGCACTCGAAAATGGCATGACTTGGGGTTTCCTCCCTTAAACACCACGGGCAGCTCACATCATCAGTTATGTCACGTTGTTTAAGTAGACTGCGTACTGGGAGAGTGCCTGTGCATAGCCTCCATAGAAAGTGCCGAGCCTTGGGGCTCACCTCCATTCTCCATAAATCTACCCAAGCCTTGTGGAAACCATCTAAATTGCACCCTTTAGCTATTAAGTATGCAGTTTTAACAGTGTATTTTCCATCCTTCGAGAATGCCCAAATCATCTCATCCCGTGGTAGCCTTGTACTCAGTGGTATTCCTAGGATGCACCTCTTATCACGCTCATTAAAGAGCTCATCAACTAGTGTAATGTTCCATTCCATGCTCTCAAAATCAATAAGGTCACATACTCTCTCAAGCTCACCCCTTCTAACAGTCGTGGCGAAGCGGTTCTCATCATCAACTAACCACAGATCATCCCATATTTTAACCTCTAACCCATTACCCACCTTCCATATAGCCCCCTTCTTGATAAGTTCAATTGTACTCCATACGCTTCTCCAAGTGAAGCTACAAACATGACTTAGAGGCGCCTCTAACATGGTAGACTTTGGGAAATATTTTCCCTTGAAAACCCTCCCTACTAAAGAATTCTCATGCGTGAAAATTCTCCAAGCTTGACGACCAAGCAATGCGTCATTGAACGAGTATAAATCCCTAAATCCCATGCCTCCCAAAAATTTCGGCTCACATATAGCTTCCCAACTCCTCCAATGCTTCCCTCTTTTGTCACTCCGATGCCCCCACCAAAATCGACTCATAGCCGAGTGCAATTTTTGTATGATGACCCCTGGTACCTTATATATTCCCATTATGTAAGTTGGGATTGCTTGCACGACCGCTTTTAGTAGTACCTCTTTCCCTCCCCTTGATAAAAGCTTTGCCTTCCATCCTTGGATTTTCTTCTAGACCCTCTCCACAATTGCTTCAAAGACATCCTTCTTTGCTTTACTAATAATAGTAGGTATCCCTAGATATTTGCCATGCTTCTCCACCCTTCTCATACCTAAGATATCAATCGGCTCTTCTTGCTTATCAACCTCAACTCCTCTACTAAAAGACACTTCCGACTTATCAAGATTAATTTTCTGACCCGATGCCACTTCATACTGGTTGAGTATCTCAACTATTCTCGAGCATTCCTATCAGTTAGCCCTAGTAAATAATAGGCTATCATCAGCAAAAAGAAGATGAGAGATTTCCGGACCACCACGACTCGCCTTCACCCCATGCAAGGCTCTCCTCGCTATATCCCCTTGAATCATCCTTGACAAAGCGTCAGCTATCATAATAAACAAATACGGAGACAAAGGGTCTCCTTGCCGTAATCCCCTCGAGGGCTTTAACTCCCCATAACAGGACCCATTTATTATCACTGAATAAGGCACTGTCGAAACACATTTCATGACCAAATTCACCCAACTGCTATCGAATTCCATCGTAAGTAAGAGTTGCCGTAAAAAACCCCATTCAACCCTGTCGTAGGCCTTACTCATGTCTAATTTCATGGCTAACACTCCTCTTTTACTTTTGCTTCGCCGTTTCATAGTATGAAAATTTTCCAAAGCAATTAAGGCATTATCTGTTATGAGTCTACCAGGAACAAAAGCACTTTGTTGTTCGGAGATTATGGTTGGCAAAATATTTTAGGCGAAGCACAATGCACTTAGAGACTAGTTTATATAACACATTGCATAGACTAATTGGCATGTATTCACTTGGTTGGGATGGCAATCTTACCTTAGGTATCAGGGCGATGTTAGTGTGATTGCAAACGCTTCGAATCGATCCCCCATGCAGAATATCGATCACAAATTTAGCCACTTCGTCCCCCACTATCCCCCAAAATTTTTGGTAGAAAACTGCATGAAAACCCTCCGGACCCGGAGCCTTACAAGGCTGCATTTCCTTTAGTGCCTCATAGACTTCCTCTTTCAAGTAAGCCCTTAGCAGCGACCTATTCATGTCATCTGTCACCATATGATTTACATAAGAAAGTACATACTGCATTTGATCATAAGAAGGGTTATTAGTAGTAAATAAGTTAGTGAAATAATTGAGAAAATTTTTTTCAATCTGCTCCATTTCCGTTTGTACTACACCTTCGCCATCTACCAGCTTTTTGATGGTGTTCCTTCTTTTGCGTTGGGAAGCTTTATGGTGAAAATATTTAGTATTACGGTCTCCATCACGAACCTCATTAACTCTCAATCTCAGAGCCCAATAAGCTTCAAACTTATCATTCAGTCCATCTAGTTCCTTTTCCAGCTCACTGCATTCTTTACACGAAAGGGGCATTATCTCCTTTGCTTGAGCTAGAGCTAACTTCGTTTCGACCTCTTTAATACGTTTTCCCAGCCCATGCAGTTTAGTCCCACTCCAAACTTTCAACTTCTGCGCCACTTTACTCACCCGTGACACCACATTCTCCCCACACGAGAGCTCCCAAGCCTCCTTAACTATAACTTCACACCCATCATCCAACAGCCACGCCGTCTCGAACCTGAAATCCTTCCGTCCCCCACCTAAATTCCTTCGCCACTTCTTCTCACGCAAAAAGATCGGGAGATGGTCCGATTTGTAACGCATTAAGTGTGCCACTTCCATATTCGGGTACATGTCACACCATCTCGAAGAAGCCAAGTATCTATCAAGCCTCTCACGCACCCTCGTCTCCGCCGTCTTCCCTCTTTCCCAGGTGTACCACGCTCCCATATGGCCTAAATCACGCAACTCACACTCATTTACAACATCATGAAATTCACTCATACTTCTTCTCTCTTCCATTGCACCTCCTTCCTTCTCTTGCATAGACAAAATTTCATTAAAGTCCCCCCCAAAGATGATAGGTAACGTGCTTTCCATGTAACATCTTCGAATGAGGTCCCAAGTCCTACTCTTCTCCTCCCATTTTGCCCAGCCATAAATCCCAGCAAATCTCCACATCAAACCATCCTCCCCTCTTTTGACATCACCACAAATGTGATGCTGTGAGTAGGAGACTAGATTAAACGCTACTGCCTCTTGCCAAAGAATACAAAGACCTCCCGCCCTTCCTTCACATGACACTCCAAATGCATGATCGAAGCCAATCCTCCCTTTCAACCCTTCCACATACACCCTATCCATCAGAGTTTCCGACAAGAACACTATGTCGGTGGCATATTTACTGCTCCATTTGTGGAGCTGACGAACTGTTCGGGGGTTGCCCAGTCCCCGACAGTTCCAACATAGTATTTTCATTGGGTGCGGCGGGGTTGGTCGTCACCAACCTCCGCCATAGGTCCCACACCTTTATAATCTGAGTTAACGAGCCATTTCTTAATAAAGTTCCACACTTAGAGAGAATTTTAGAGTAAACTAGGGTTTGTAAAAGTAAAAAGGCGTAAATGACAAATTAGGAGTACAAAGCCTTAAGTACATAGGCTAATTATGCACAAAAACACGCAAAAACCCCCTTCAGAGCCACCCGCCCGGAGGGGTCCGGGCGGGCAGCTTGCTTGGCTTCGTTTCTCGGTTTTTACTCGTTCTTCCTTAATTACTTCTTTAATTCTTCGTTTTAGCACTTCTAATCTTCTGTTAAGCTTCCCAAATGACTTCAACTCTTCACTAACTTCTTCAAGTGCTTCAAAAGGCTCGGAAAACAACGATAAATCATCGATTCCTGTAAAATCTAATAAAAAGCACAACAAACACTCGAAATAGCAAAAGTTAGTAGAAATGGCTCAAAAGAGCCGTCTTAGAGCTAAAAATCAATCGGGATCGGGGGTAAAATACATATCAAATATCAACTTATCATCAACCAAAGGCTATTATTCACTATTTTTTGGGGTTTCGGGGTATCGGAAGAAATTGTCAAAAATTTTCCGAGGTGCACGTGTGGTCAAAATATGACCCCCAGACTAACCGATTCAGTGTCAAAATAAGGTTTAAGAAGGGGCTCGAAAATGGTTGTTTTTCCCATTACTGGAAGAGGCCATAAGAGAGATCGATGACTACTGGTCATTTGGTGACAATCGTGGGGAGTCTTGTGGTGGTCCATAGCACGTGAAAAAATAGGCCGAAAAAACGACGGGCCCGGGACGGTCCCTCCAGAAGCTTTAACTAAAGGCTATTATTTAATGATGTTTGGCGTTCTAGGGTCTCAGAAGAAAAATTGCTGAAAATTGTGCACGTAACTCGTATGTTCAAAATTTGACCCCAGACCAAGAGATTCCAGGTGAGAAGGCCTTAATAGGGTTGTCATAAGGTTTTAGACCAGGCTAAAAGACGTTTTTTCTTTCTCCGTAAGAGGGCATAAGTGGAATGACTACAATTCTTTTGGGGTTGAATCTGATCTTGGGGAGTCATGCGGTGGTCCATAGCATGTGGTAAAATAATGAGGCAGAAAAACTATAGGGACTATGACATCCCCTCTAGAGGCCTTAACTAAAGGCTATTAGGCCCTGTTATCGTTAACTTATTTTTGCTTAACTGAAATTATTTTTGCTGATCTGAACTTATTTTTGCTGAACTAAACTTATTTTTACTTATCTGAACTTATTTTTGCTAAAAGCATTATCAATTTATCAAGGATTGAAACTTATTTTTGCTGAACTGAATTTATTTTTGTTAATCAGAACTTATTTTTGCTGATCTGAACTTATTTCTACTGAACTGAACTTATTTTTTTGGGTTCTAGGGTCCCGGAAAAAATATTGCTAAAAATTGTTCGGGGTACCCGTATGGCCAAAATATGACCTCAGACCAAGGGATTCATGTGAAAAAGCTTTAACAAGGATTTAACAAGACTTGGGTCTTAGAAAAGGTTGTTTTTCTCTTCTCCGGAAAAAGCCATAAGAGGGATGACTACATGTCTTTGGTGTCAAAACTAATCGTGGGTAGTCCTGTGGTGGTCCATAACATGTGGTTAGGGGCGAAAAAACAACGGGGCCCGGGACGGCCCCGACATAGGCCTCAACGACAGGCTATTATTCACTATTTTTGGGGTTTCGGGGTCTCGGAAAAAAATTGTCGAAAATTGTCCGAGGTGCACGTATGGTAAAAATATGAACCAGAATAAGTGATTCAGTGTGAAAAGGCCTTAACTGGGATCATAACAAGGTTTTAGAAGGAGCTCGAAAGAGGTTGTTTTTCCCTTTACCGGAAGAGGCCATAAGAGAGATCGATGACTATTGGTCATTTGGCGCTGAAACCGATCGTGGGGAGTCTTGTGGTGGTCCATAGCATGAGGTGATAAAATGGTATGAAAAAACGATAGGGCCCGAGATAGTCCCTCCAAAAGCTTCCTCTAAAGGCTAATACTCACTATTTTAATAGGTTCTAGGGTATAAGAAAAAAAAATTCCGAAAATAGTGCGGGTTACCCCTATGGTCAACATTTGACCCCAATCTAAGAGATTCGATCGATGTGAAAGGCCTAAAGAGTATTGATAACCAGGCGTTAGACGGGACCCAAAGAAGGTTGTTTCTCCCTTCTCCGTAAGATGCCATAAGTAGGACGACTATAGGATTTTTAAGGCAAAACCGATCGTGGGGAATTCTTTGGTGGTCCATAACATGTGGTAAAAATACGGTACGAAAAACCGACGGGGCTTGAGACGACCCCTCGAGAAGTCTCAACCAAAGACTATCTAATGTTATTTGGGATTCCAGGGTCTCGTAAAAAAATTGCCGAAATTGTCTGGATTGCCCGTATGGTCAAAATTTTACCCCAGACCAAGCTATTCAAGGTGAAAATGCCTTAATAGGATTGATAATAAGGTTTTTGATGGGGCCTGAAAGAGGTTATTTTTCCCTTCTCCCTAAGAGGGCATAAGTGGTATGACTACAGTTCTTCTAGAGCTGAAACTGATCGCAGGGAGTCCTATAATGGTCCATAGCACGTGGAAAATAAACGGGGCGGAAAAACGACAGGGTCTGGGACGGCTCCTCCAGTGACCTTAACCAAAGACTATTTTTTTGGGTTTCAAGGTCCCGAAAAAAATTATCGAAAATTGTGTGGGGTGCACATATGGTCAAAATATGACTAAGCCATTCGGTGTGAAAAGGCCTTATGTGGGATAATTATGAGGTTTTAAAAAGGGCTCGAAAGAGGTTGTTTTTCCCTTTACTGGAAGCGGCCACAAGAGAGATCGATGACTACTGGTCATTTGGTGTCGAAACCGATCATGGGGAGTCATGTGGTGGTCTATAGCTTGCGGTGAAAAAATGGGACAAATAAACCACAGGGCCTAGGACGGTCCCTCCAGAAGCTTGTACCAACGGCTATTATTCACTTTATTTTGGGGTTCTAGGGTCTCGGAAAAAAAAATTCAAAAATTGTGCGGGTTGCTTGTATGGTAAAAAATTTGACCCCAAACCAAGAGATTCGTGGTGAAAAGGCCTTATGAGAGTTGATAACTAGGTTTTAGATAGAGCCTCGAAGAGGCTGTTTCTCCCTTCTCTGTAAGATACCATAAGTGGGATGAACAAGACTTTTGGGATCGAAACCGATCGTGGGGAGTCATGTGGTGGTCCATAGCACGTGGTAAAAAAAATGGGGAGAAAAAACGATGGGGCTCGAAACGACCCCTCCTGTAGCCTCAACGAAAGGCTGTTATTCATTGTTTTTTCCAAGATCTCCAAAAATAAATTGTCGAAAATTGTCTAGGTTGCCCGTATGGTAAAATTTGACCCCAGACCAAGCGATTTAAGGTGAAAAAGCCTTAAGAGGGTTGATAATAAGGTTATAGATGGGGCTTAGAAGAGTTTATTATTCCTTTCTTTGTAAGAGGGCATAAGTTGGAAGATTACAGTTCTTTTGGGGCTGAAACTGATCGTGAGAAGTCTTGCAGTGGTCCAAAGTACGTGGTAAAAAACAGGGCGGAAAAACGACAAGGCCTGGGATGGCCCCTCTAGTGGCCTTAACCAAATCCTATTATTCACTATTTTCTGGGGTTCTGGGGTCCCGGGAGAAAAATTGCCGAAAATTGTCCGGGGTGCCCGTATGGTCAAAATATGACCTCAGACCAAGCAATTCGGAGTAAAAAAGCCGTAAGAGGGATGATAAATAGGTTTTAGCCTGGCTCGAAGAGATTGTTTTTCCCTTCTCCAAAAGAGGCCATAAGAGGGATGATTATAGGTCTGTTGGCGCCGAAAACCGATCGTGGGGATTCTTGTGGTGGTCCATAGCACATGAACGAGTTGAAAAAACAATGGGCCTACGAGCATCTTTTTGAGACCTCAAAGGTCATAATATGTTCTAGGAAGACCGAAAACGACTTATGTTCCTATGCCTTTTTTCCGAAATATTATTAAAGATGGAGTATTGAACGGATTTTATGGGCTACAATCAAGCGCGGGGCATGCAATGCTTACTTACAACAAGTGGTAAGAGTGAAAAATAGATTGAGTTCACAACTATCCTTTCATATAAAAAAGTTTGGTCTATTGTACTGTTTTCAACTAAGAGTTTGTGGGATCAACCCTTGCCCCCCCAACTATTTTTTTGCAAGATCGGCCACTAAGTTCTTCCTTTATCTTTTTTCACTTGCTACATGTTTTTTTTTTTTTTCACATCTCCTAATAAACAACTTCAAAAATAATTATCTTGAATTATATATAAGAAAAAATTGTAAAAATTATATATTTGGAAAATATAGATTGAGGCAAATCAAACAATATTCTATATAACTATATTTCGTTACGTATAAAACATCAAAGTAAATTAAAATTACACTGTAAATAATACCGAAAACCCTAATATAACAAGTAATTTGCAATGAAAGGAGTACAATAAATCGAACGATTTGCTTCTCGACAGGTGTGTGGTGCTTGCTACTTATTGAGGTGTGAAATATCTGGAAGGGACAAAAAGTTATAACTTATAAGTAGTCAAGTTGGCTAGTTGCCCTAGTAGCTTGTACTCTATATTTGGACCCACATGGGATTGATTATCAGTGTTTTGGAATGGCACCAACTTAATGGAGATCGATGGGTTCAATTCTCGTTCCCGAGATTTGGATTTATGGCATGCTTCTCCCGCGTACATTTAATTTGTTTAATGCTTATTCCACACTTGTTTATTGTCTAACAATACTAGCCTACTAAGCCTAGAATAATGCATGAAATAAAATTGGAGACTGAAATGTAATCACCCAAATTCTTCAAAGACTATATATAGCTTCAATAATTTCAATATATGCGTTATTATTTTGTAAAATCTAAAAACTAGTATTCCAAAGTTGAGAAAATATAAAACACATTGTAGGATTTAAGGAGCACATACTCTGTATTAATTTTTTTTCCTGATTATCTAGCACTTGGATACTCATATACCTATTGCAAAACTTTCGTATTTTAAAATAGATATTGAAACAATTTTGAATACATCTAGTCACCTACTATTAAATCATTATTTAAGGGGTGGAAATTTTATAAATACTAGATAGTTAAGTGGAGCAGGAAATAGTTGTTTAAGTAATGAAATGGTAACGTCGCTAGCTCCCATGTTATTACCCTATGTTATACCCGAGGCTTGCTCAAATCTTATATGTTATCAAATTCATTATTAATCAAACAAATTAATTAGTATTTTGTTTGCATCATTATAACTGATTTCATTATTTGCAACTGGTTTCTTTGACCTGCCTATTATATATATATATATATATATTATACACAGTGTACCCTAATGTATAGCATCATGTTTTAATAATAATACACTAGATGAAATAGATAAATTTGTTATATGCCTAGTTGAAGGTAAATAAATAAATAACAATAATAAGGCTACATTGTGATTTGGTAGACAGCTTTTTGTAAAGGTAATTTAGTAGCTAGACAGCAACTAATTTATAATATACTCTCACTATACAGCTATACAAGGATAAAAATACTTTTGTCGTTGTTATCTCACATGCATGCAATGTTGAATAATGAAAAAAAATATATTGTTCCACTTTATGTATATCATTTGTGTGTTATTATTTTTGATTGGTTGATAATATTAATTTTTAATTTTTAATTTCAAAAATGATGGACCCTTATATTAAAATCAATCAATAAAAATGATTAGTACCCCAGTGGCACACAAAATTTAGGACAACAAATTTGAACTCGTTAAATAATACTAGGGGGCTCACTGACTTTATCAATAAGTACTCGTATTAAGAATAATGTAATACTTTGTATTAAGACAGTATCACTTTTGCTTTTGACATCGATGTAATATACTTCTATGTTAAGAGAGTTGAGTGCACGAAATATTGAGATGTATCTTACCATAAAGGCATAAAATAATAAAAAGTCAACGTAGATGGTTCTCAAGTAGGTAAAGAATTGTCAACGTTAATGAACTATACTATTGGCTTAGGAAAGCCACAAGAAAGTTCATGAAAGTTCCGAGAATAGTAATACGAGTAGTAATAATACGAGTACATTGTTCAATAAAGATGTAGGAAGCTAAGAAAGAGAGGATGTTGAGTTTGATAGATTACTTATATCATACTTCATTGTGTTGAGTTTGACCTCCCGAAATATTGGGGTACGTTGGTTGTAATTCGACTTAATGCAATTTTCAATACCCTAATTGTCCAAACTATTTAAATGGTACGGGAATTATATTTTAAATGTTAACATAGAGTAAAACGAGGTATAATCATGTTCATCATAGTCTATTGGATTAGATTTTAACAAATAGTTCAATATTTGAATTGTTAATATTAATTAATACTGCAATGCAATTACTCCTATATTCAATTACTATGTATTGAATAAGAGTAAAACACGGAGTATTAGATAAATCATGGATGTAATCCAAATGATTGATTATAGTAAATCGAAATTCGTAATATTAATCATTACTCAACATGTAGTAAGCCTTCGACCTTTGTACTTTATTTTATGGAGTAGTTAGACCCTGTTATCGTCAACTTATTTTTGCCAATCGGAACTTATTTTTATTGTAATGAATTTGTTTTTGCTTAAAACATTTATACATTATTAAGGGTTGAAACTTATTTTTTGTTAAATTAAACTTATTTTTACTAAACTGAACTTTTTTTTTTGAACTAAACTTATTGTTACTTAAAAATAAAATAAGACGAAGAAAACATGCATGACCTTAGTTTTGTTTTCAACTTGCTTCAAATCAGTTAATCCAACCAGCGTAGTCTACAAATTCAGTTCTTTTTATTCAATCCAAAAGAATATCTTTTATTTTTTATTTTTAATATATATAAATGATAATAGCACTAAAACACTATGTGTACAATTTTATCATAATTTAAAATTAAATTATTTTAACTAGGGAATATGTTTTGTGCTTGTAATGAGGGCTTTTAATTTGTACTCTAATAATTCATTGGAGTGTCGAAGAATATGAATGATGAAAAAGAGCATTATCACTATCCATGTTATCCAAGTACGAAATTATTAGTGACATCAAATCATAACATTTTTAATAATAGTAATATTCCCACTATCTCTTCCATTAAACACTTTAATTAATTATTATAAAGCCTATTATTCCCAATCCTTATAAAGAGGTTAATGGAGAATAATTATACTTATAAATATGATAATTATATATTCTCCACTATTCCAATCATGAAAAGAGTTACTTAGCTTGTGAGCTACTCGTAATTTAATTAAAAAGGCTATAAAAACAAGAATAATAATAATAACATTTTTGAGAGTAGTAACCTAAACCATCCAATATGGAGTATCTAAGTATTCCCCATACTTTCTTAATGCAAAAGACAAAAAAATGCCATAACTTTTGTATTAATGTGAATGTAAAAGCGTGACGTGACCTTATCCAAAATGCAAATATCCATTTATCCAACAACAAGATTCTTTTATCATCAATAAGAAAAGCAGCCATGTCATTTTTCCACCATTAAACACGAGTTTAATCAAATACATGCACCCTTAATTACTTGTGTTAGTGCCCCATTTAAAAAAAAAATTAAAAATTAGCAATTCGTTAGTGATTACCGTGGGCTACAAATACTGATTAATTTTGGATTCCACTGTACTACCAAAGTACAAAGTAGTCTTTTCTTTATGTAGTTACTCATATTAAACATATTTAAATTGAGGTTGGATAACTAAGTTAAGAAAAGAAAATTTACATTTCTTTCTCATTATCTTTAACAACAACAAAACTATAGTTAAATAAAAAGTTTTAGTTCTCGTTATCATATCTGCATTAATGTGAGAGTGAGAGTCATGAGAGCGAGAGATGATCGATTTTGAGCTTCTCTCACATTTCTTGAAAATTTCGAGTTTTAATAACTCTTAACCATAGTGAGTAGTGACTCTCTAATTAAACACCCAAATAAAAATAAGGGGAATGATATATAAGTTAAGGGCATCTATAAGAAGCTTAAAGTGAAAATAAAAAATTAAAACAAGCAATTATTATCTCAATTCGCAAATGATGTGAAATTCTATCATGAATTATTAAATTGTTTCTAAAATTGTTTCTATTTAAAGAAATAAATTTAATGTTTATCCTTAAGGCTATGAATATCATTACCCTAAAAAAAATACTCCATTCGTTCCAAAATGTTTGATACGTTAGGAATCTTGACGCTATTCATAACTTGAGATAATCTTTCAGATTACTTTTAATATATTAAACATAAAATAGTCATATAGGACATATGAGGTATTGATTCGTGTCAATGAATAAGTTATTAATATTTAATTATTATAATTTTTACATATACATATCAAATGAATTTATATGTGTGCAAGTCAAAACATATCAAACAAAGGAATTAGAGGGAAATATTACATTTGTTGGTGCTACAAATATCTACATTTTGACAATTAAAACAAATATTGGACCACTATGTATGATTTCAATAGTTCGAGTATGATTCTTTTCTTTTGAGTTCTGAACTCCAAATTAAAGTAACCTCCAACAACATAGCATAAGATTACATGAAATTTGGATTTTTTTTTTATTTTTATTTTTGATAGTACATGAAAAATCAAAGGGTTTAACAAAAACTCAAAAGGTGTTGACAAAAAGAAAATTTGGACCATGTTAATAATCTTGTTTGTCCACTATATGTTTCACAATTTTTAGGTCAAACATTGACTTTCAATAACACTGTATCTATTATCTAAGAATAACTTCCAATATACACCTAAGCCAAGATGTAATTTTCGTCATCATCAAGTGACTAATAAGCATAAGCAGTTGTGTTAATAGAAGAAAAAATAAAAATAGAAAAAAAGTGATTTACACATCATCATACCATGTAATCAATTTCAATTTTCCATGCATTAAATACGAAAAGTTGAGAGTGAGGGATCATAGATCAGTCATTTAGCACTTCACCCCTTGATTCCTAGAGATTACCACTGACATTGTATCTTATTACTCGTTTTTATGACTCTCTAAACACACCAAAACTTACAATTAAGTACTAAGGAACGAAGAATCGCACTACACATCAATATCATTTCACCTTTTTACAAACTTTTGTAATCACACATTATTATCATTTTGTGTTAAAGATATAAAAACACTAAACCGTCCAACAAAAGTATGGAACCAACAACTCTAAGTCCACCACAACAACGTCTTGACAAAACCATAGGCAACAGGCAAGGCAGCCGTTCTTGAATTTTCTTGAGCTTTTGGTATTTACAAAGTCAACTTGAGTGTGAACACAAAACAATCAATTTTTTCAAAAAAAAAAAAAGTAACTTACTATATCAGTGGGTCCCACATGAAAACAATAATGTGAGTAATTAACAAAAAAAATAATGTATATAATTAAAACCGCCTACGTGGAAGCCAATTTGTGCTCACATACCACGTGTAAAAATTCCCGTCAAAACGCGTAGCTATACGCGACAAATTCCCGTCGACAATCCCACGCTCTCTCTTTCCCTCCTTTATATACAAAACCAAAACTCACCATTTCATTTCTATCTTCTTCTTCTTCTTCTTTCTATCTACTTCTTAACCACAATCAAAAAAATCCCCAAATCAAACAAAAACCCTAATTTTAAAATTTAAATTTTATATTTCTAATTTCAGTTTCAATAATTTAACAAAACAACAAATGGAAAACAAAAGAGAAGAACAAGTGGATTACTTTGATCTTCTACCAGACCCAATCTTAGCATTAATCTTCAACAAATTATTCGACGGAAAATCACTCTGCAGTTGTCTCCTCGTTTCGAAACGCTGCGCTTCGTTAGTATCCGAAGTTGATTCAATCTCAATCAAAATGAATACAGTTACGGATAAAAAAGTCAACAACAGCGGTTATCCGAAATCAAAGAAACCAACAGATGAAAAAACTCAATCATCATCAAAAAGCTTTCTAAAGAATCCCATCTTTAAGTTTATCTGTAAGCCTGTGTATCTTCTACAACAGGCTATGTCAGGGAAGAAATCAAATTCATTATCGAAAAATAGTGGTGGTAATAATAGTGGAGTAAGTGATGTGATGAAATGGGTTGGATGTACGTTGAAGAATTTTAAGGAGATTCAATCGCTTGAGCTGGAGCTTCCTTGCCATGGCGGCGAAATCGGAATTGATAAGAATATTCCTTTGTTGAAATGGGAGGCGGAGTTTGGGAAAGAAATGGAGAAGTGTGCTATTTTAGGTGCTGCTTCGATATGTGATAATAAGAGGAGTAAAAAAGAGTTGGATGTTTGTAATAATGATGAAGGTGGTGAGGATGAGGTGCAGGTATTCTCTGATGAGGAGCTTAAGTTGAGGATTATATGGATTATCTCATGTTTGATTGCGTCATCTGCGAGGCATAATTTGATGAAGAAGTTGGTTAATCAATGTCCTAAATTGAGTAATGCGGTGATTTCGGATGCTGGGAAACAGGGGAAGTTGAGTATGAATGAGGAACAGATTAATGATCTTAAGGATTCGATTAAAATGTCGAATATTGATGCTAAAATTGAGACTGCAGCAGTGGAGTTGGAATCGGATTTGAGTGCTGATGTTGGGGTTGATGAAGCGACGACGACTGCAGCTTCCATGGGGTATGCAGGGAATTTGGTGATGAAAATGTGGTATGTGAAGGAACTGGAGTTGCCGAAATCGGGGAAAGTGATGAAAGGAGCAACATTAGTAGTGATTAAGCCGGAAACAAAAGATGGGGGTGAAAAGAAGAAGGGTAGTAATGAAGGTGATGGGTTGAATATGTGGAAAGCTTTTGATGGTGAACAAGTTTTTGAAGAAGCTGCTAAAGAATTGTTGAGAAGAAAAGAGAAAAGAATGTATAGATTAGAAATGAATTCCTTCTGATTTTTGAGGATTTTTTTTTTTTAAAAAAAAAAAAAACTCTTGTTGGTTAATTATTAACTGTATACTAATTAATCTTCAATTTTTGTTGAAATGATCATAGTTTTTTTTCTTTTTTTTTTTGTTATTTATTAAAGTTTGTGTTTTTAAAAATTTGTAGTTTGTGAATATATAAAATGAGATAACATCAAGAAATTTGAGAGTATTTGTATGCTTGTGTCAGTTGTGTGTCTGAATTTACGTTTGAACTTGGTGTATCTGACAAAGTTTGAGCTCCAGTTTTGGACTGATTTTGGGGTCTGTTTTTTTTAGACACTATAGTACATGGTGATTCTCCAAAGTGCTTTGTAGTTTGTGTGATGAACAAAGACACTTGTGACTCTTTTGGATATACCGTGTGCTATGTGTGTATGTCGTTACTTTATTGGTTACGGTTAAAAAATTTTTTGTGAGAAGAATTTAATCGAAAAGTAACCAATAAAGTGAATTAGAAACAATATGTTATAACAAATTAACAATGTGGCAATCCGGCCAACATAGGACCAGTGGACTACAATGGGTTCGAAAAATGTGACAGTCCGACCAGTACCAGAATTCAGTGGGTTAGCCATAGGACCGGTAGAACACAATGGGTTTGAAAAATGTAACAATTTAACCGGTATGCAACTCAGTGGGTTAGCCTAATGTGATACGATTCAACAAACACAAGATTTGATAGGTTGGAATAATTTTACAATTTCAAATGTAAATAAACTAGTTCAACTAAGAGATGACAAGTAATAACTACTCTTTTCTTTCCTAGCTATTTTACATACAAACCATTTAAGAAGAATGAATCGTTTCAGTTACCCAGAGTATATGATAGCAATTAATTTGGAGAGCAAGAACAAAACCTCTCCACTTACCAAAAACCGGTATTCTCTTCTGACATATAGCGTCAGCTTGTAATTTGCTATGAAGTAGTAGAGCCAAAAATAATACTCTGTAATTTGTACATACACAGGAATTATGAACTTTGTTTCAACATCAAATAAAACGAAGCTCTATCTCATTACTTCACCTTCATTGTCAAAAAAAAATTGTATTTATTAAACTAAAATCTAATTTAGCTAACACCCCCTCCCCCCAAGAACAGGTAGACAACTACATTGGCTACACACATTGAGGAAGGGGCTCAAGGGTAAGAATAACTTAGCTACAACTCTCACTAATTCTATACAGTAAACACTAATGCCTATCAAAATCTCCATTTGTGTACCAATCTAGACAGAATAGCAAAAGTATGATCAGAGATAACATTACCGAACTTGTTTGCTTCAATAGGGAACCCGCATGATACTCCAGCCAATTATTATTACATAATGGCTTCATCTGCAAATAATATACCACAATCAATAGCATGTTTGAGGTAATAGAGTTGAAATGTGTATTTAAGTTACAATCTCAAACACAAATCACATTACCTTCACCATCATCAGGATTGTTATAATCATCTTCATCATCATCAAAATCTTCATTCTACAAAATACACCACAACCTTAAACATACTTTCTAACTTATAATAAGCAAATGTATTCTACTGTATTACTCGTTATTAGTAGAGAATTTTTTTAAGAGATGTTAAAACTTGGTACATAGAATACCCCCACTACCACTAAAACAGAAGGGTAAAAAAGGGTTAACTATTATTTCATTCTCCTGACAATTATAAAAGAAAGCCCATTGGCGCAGCAATTTCACTACAACGACACTAATGGTGGTTCGTTATCGTGATGGAGAAATAGACTCCCAAATTACGTCTCTGGAGTCATAAACAATTCAGTAGTTGTGTAAATGAAAACAAAAAGGCCAAAAATTCAAGCTTCCTCAAATCATACACAAGGATAGGATATGCATTGAAACGGAGGTAGTAAATAATATGGGATGGGCAAAGAATTGAACCTTGGCATAATCATCATCAGAATCCATTTCATCTTCCTCCTCTTCATCTACCTCCTCTTCTTCGTCCTCTTCATCTTCATCACCTCCTTCTTTCTCTTTCTTGTCTTTTAAATCTTCATTCTGTGCATTTGCAAATGGCAAAAATATATTCATCATTCATCAATTACTAAAACAATACAGGCTTAAAAAATAAGAAAAACAATACAGGCTTTCTACAACCAACTAAAATTAGGAACACCTGTAGAAGGGTGTTAATATTTAATGACTAGTATTAGTATACACCACCTGATATGAAAACTAAACTTCCATTCTTTTCTCTCTCATATTTTTACTCACCATAATATAATTTACTTTACAGTTAACACCTATTACGTTGACCTTGACAAAGCATGTTGGCGTGTTGGAAACTTGGAATGATGGGAGGGGCGTAATCCCAAGACACCTCGTTTTAGGGTGGGGCACATCAAAATTAAGTCTCACCTTAGGATAGGTATGCCGAAATTAAGCCTCACCCTAGGGCAAGGTGAATTTTAGCAAGCCCCACCTGAGAGGTGAGTTACAGTAGTGGTGGCAGGTGGCGGGTTGGGATGGTAGTGGAGGTAGGTTGGTTTGTGATGAGTTAATATTAACAAGGGTATAATAGGAAGTTCAATATGTATTTTAGGCGTTATATAACAACCCAGCTGTAAGATATACGGATATCCATACCCTCTTCAGTAAAATGTAAATAAACAAACGACAAAATTTACAACAGCTTACTTCAAATTTCTTCTCAAGCTCCTCCAAGAAGTCCAACTTTGACAGGCCTGCCATGGCAAAGTCACCGTTATAAAGAATTATAAATCTGATAAAAGTGATAATGAGATTAGTGATTGAAAGGTAACACAATTCATATTAACTGGATGCCTGAAAGTCAGAATTCTGAAGCAAACTGTCCATACTAAACAAACAACTCTCAGAACATATTTCTACATTGTGAGAACTAACACTAAAAGCTAAACCCCCTAACCCTCATCCAAAGTTAACTAAAAACCTATAATCGAATAGAGTTGAAGGCCTGAAGTAACAAGGAACAACGCCTCAATAAAGCAATGAAACTATGAAAGGGAATATACGAAGTTAAGGACTAAAGGAGTTCATATGAGGTAGAAAAAGCAACACCAAGAAAGTAGTTCACTAGATCATATTAGCCGGTGCTTCTCAATAAAATTATGCCAATAGAAACTTGATGAATAAAAAGAAGTGACAAAAGTAACCCTGCTACCTCAATAGCCGAGTCTTATAATCGACTAAGAAAACATTGAGAGGTCTATACTCTATAGTCTATAGTCTATACTCAATACTTCACAACAATCACATAGGATGGCTGAGTCAATTATCATTTATGATCACATCAAATTTAGCATAAAAGCATTTAAAACAACTATGATAAAAACAACATAGCATAGCTGATTGCCAAAAGGCAAATGAGCAGTTAATTAGCTTCAGTAACCAATTCCTAATTCTGACAAGCTATCTTAAGCAAGTAAAGAGCTAGCTGATAGAAGTTATGAACTATCTTATTAATAAGTACCTCGTTTTGGATTCCATTTCACCTTCTTCGCATTCCTGTATTTTGTGCCTGAAAAGTAACTCATCAGTCAAACCACTTTAACAAATCTCTATAAATATATAAAATACTCTGTATGAAATTGAATTTTAAACCAACATGGACTTCATGAACTAAATTACATTTCTTTTTACAACCAAAGATGCACGGCAGTTTAAACTAACCCCGAACAAGCTCCAAAGGAAAATATCCAGGTTCAAGTTTCAAAAATCCAGAGCCCGTAAGTGACTCCCGACCAAGTCTTTTCTTCGGGTTGACCATGTCAGAATACTGCTCAATATCCACAGTTTTTTCTCCTGAGATGGCAGCTCATCAGAACTAAGCATCGTTCAAATGTAGCATATAAATCTCATTGGTTCTGTATTTCTGCAGAATAGTGCCTTAATAAAGCAATAACATTAGTTATCCAGTATTTTTTATATTAAATGCAAGCACATTAACCAATCTGGGCTACCCAATTCCAGAAATCTAATAAACCTCCAAAAAATATATCCTCTTATTCTAACATCCAACCTTCAACAATGCATAGCTGACAGTTCCTGTAATCACAACTGTGGTTTGGCAGATCTAGGTTCTGTAAGACCCTTGATTTAGAACAATTTGACAACTTACAGCCTCATCAGAATTAAAATTCAATATATTTTACAACACTACTTTCAAATTTTAGTGGATGAAGTACCATGGTGCATATTGTTTGCGGACAATATTGTTTTAGTGGATGAAACTAAAGAGGGGGTTAATGCCAAATTAGAGCAATGGAGAATTGGAGACAAAGATTGGAGTCTAGAGGGTTTATGCTAAGTCGGAGTAAGATTGAATATATGGAATGCCACTTTGGGATTTAGAGGGGGGTAAATGATGCGGGGGTGAGGTTGGACGGCAAAGTCCTAGATATGCAGGAACGTTTTAACTATTACGGGTCATTTATCCAAAGAAATGGTGATATTGATCAAGATGTGACAAATAGGATTAAATATGGTTGGCTTAAATGGAGAGCAGCCACGGTAGTGTTATGTGACAAAATTATCCCGTTAAAGTTAAAAGGGAAATTCTACAAAACTGCCATAAGACCAGTGTTGCTCTACAGTTCAGAATGTTGGGCTTACAAAAAGGAGCACATTCAAAAAGTAGGAGTTACAGAGTTGCGGATGTTGAGATGGATGTGTAAGGAATAGAATCAGGAATGAAGTCATACTTTGAAAAGTTGGTGTCGCGGACATTGCAAGCAAATTAAGGGAAAATCGCTTGCGTTGGTTTGGACATGTGAGACAGAGACGTAAAGGAGCCCCGGTGCGGCGAGTGGAAGGGTGGGATCATGGAGGTTTCAAGAGAAGTAGGGGGAGACCGAAAATGACTTGGTGGGAAGGGGTTAAAAAGGATATGAGGCTTTTAGATTTACAAGAGAATGAAGTCCTTGATCGCAAGGGATGCAGGAGGAAAATTCATGTGGATGACCACATTGAATGATTTTTTTGGTTCATGTAGCCGACCCCGATTTTTGGCATTAAGAATATGCAATTGATGAAAAAGGTAACGCAAAAGACGTTCTTGACAAACAACTTAGATACATCCAAATCACCGCTATATGTGCTGTTTTATCAACTTACCATCCAAATAAGTCGAACTCGAGTCTATGAATAAAACAATGACAATACCAGTCTCATCATGATTCAAATTATTAATTTAAAACTACAACAACTGCATAAATGCAGCAAAATTTAGTATCACCTGGAGCTGTTTCATCTAGGTAGTAGGGTGAGTCCTTGAAGAAATTCCGAAACTTAAAATTAGATACTGCTAATCCCCTCTCTTCAGGAACGTCATTTCTGTCTGGCAATTCAATATCCTGAAGACCAACACAAGAAAATCAAACAAAAGTCTCTTGTATTAATCACATTATAAAAATAAAGGGAAAGCACACACCATACGTTCTTGAGGAGAAAGAAGGGGGGAGGGGACACCAAATAAATGCAAGGACTATGTGACAAAGTAACTATCAAAGCAACATCCTCTCTAAGCATCATTACCCTCTTTTAAAATTATACATCCAACTGATAAATAAGAGATGCGAAAAAGTACTTATCGCTATTCACAAGGATAAACAACACGAAAAATTAGAACTTGAACCACAAAAATCCATGACCAAGGGTGTGCTTTTATCAAAGGGTAAAAAAGAAAATTAGCTAGGGTGGAAATTTGTTTTTCCAGCTAAACCAACTCATTTCCTCGCTCACACACACTATGCTGCATTTTCCACGGTTCTTCTTTCTTTCATTCAAGCTTCAATTATTTCTCTTCTTAATACAGTTTTTGTTCTTATAACTATAATTCTCCATTGTTATTCTTTCGAACTCTACTTTTTTCTTTGTAAAGAGGAAGAGATAGAAGGGAGTCCTTCAAGAAGTTTAAGACAAAGGAAAAACGAAGAATTTCTCTATAGCCTCCTCGTTTTGAGACATTACGGCTTTGGGGTTGACCCCGGTAACAAAGAAGGAATCCATAAAAACTTCGGATCCAACACCAAAATAAAATACTACCTTCATGGTTAGACCATGTCATTCAATTCTGCATTTCTTGTTAATAATGTAGGGTAATTTACTTATAAAGTTATAATGGTTAATATGGGTTCTATATGCTTGAAATACAGTCTAATTTACGCATAAATCTAAACTAATTAGTCATTAAAGCATATTTTCAAGCATAAATTTAACTAATATGTAAGCCTTTTGTATTTGGCAGTAACTTTATTCAATGTACACAACATGTTTAATGAAATGTCTAAGTGAATAAAGTTAACTATACAAACAAACAAACAACAAAATAGTCTTTATTGCAATCAAAATGGAACATTATAAACTACTAGTACTCCGTAGTAAAGTTACTCACAGGAAAGAGTATAAAAGGCACTGGTTTGGCATACTTGAAATCGCCGAAACCTCTTCCGCCGAATCCTCGTCCCCGTCCTCGTCCTCTAAACGCCATCTATCAAACCAAAACCCTAATATCAGAAGAAAACCAAATTATCATGATTATTAATACTTTAACTAGCCTTAAATTCACAAATTATTAAAACCCTAATTTGGAGTATGCAGTGGCGGATCCAGGATTTATGTTGAGTGGGTTCAAGCTTGTTCAAAGACCGGATTTTCAGATGTTCGGGTATAAAGTCGAATGGTCGGATATATTAACGGATTTCAAACTTGTATCAATACTCAATTACACAACTTATCAAGGTTCAATACAATAATACATAACTTTAAATGTCAAATTACAACACAAAATAGTAACGTCTTACAACACATAAATACTGAAATTAGACTATAAGAAAATTACAAAAGCATTCTACAAAATTACACAATATTAATAATCATTGTCAAACTAAGTAAATAAACTAATAGCAAATGAAACTAATAAATCTAATTACAAATGAACAATTAACAACTAAATCATGAACAAAAATTCACAATGAAAGTATGAAACTAACAAGTAGCAAACTAACAATTAAAAAAGAGACCACTAACAAAAAAACAAGATACTAACAATAAATTAAATAAATAAATAAAAAAAAACAGAAAACTAATTACTCAAGAACAAATTAACAGAACAATGAAAATTATGAAACTACAATTTAAAGTTTAAACAATAAATTAAAGTTAAAACAATATAGAAACAAAAGCATAAAAGTAACAAAATTGCAACAACTAATTGAAATCATTAAATTAAAATCCAAAAAATCGCACCAATAATTGAGTTATTGAGGATTTGAGGAGAAGAGAAGGCGAGAAGCAGGCAAGCAGCCGCGTCGAAGAGCCGGAGAGGAGAAGCAGCAGGCCACCAGCAACGAGGTGACGACTCGACGAGGCTGAACGACCGGAGCTGCGAAGAAACGATGCTGTCGACGGTCGAATGGTCGATCCGAACTTCCGAAGTCTGAACGATTTTGTTGGGGATTGGGGTTTGGGGGTTAGGTTTTTGGTTTGAGAGAAAACAAGAAAATAATTGAGAATAAAAAAAANAATTTAAAAAAAAAAAAAAAAAAAAAAAAAAAAGACGGCCTTTAGTATTGAAGGAAAAAAAACAGGTGTAATTATAGGGGTCGAACCTGTAACCTTTAGAAAATAAGTTAGTGCAGCTGCATGTTCTAATTTGTTTTTGGGTTGTTGTGAATTATATATAATCAAAATTTAATTTCTAAAAAATTTTAAAAAATCCCGAAAATTTCCGGTTTTCCCCCGAAATTCGACTGGGTTCAATGAACCCACCTGAACCCGTCCTGGCTCCGCCACTGGATAGATAGAATATACACATAATTCAATGTCATTTTACGAAATTATAACAAAAGGAATGAAGTTGGGAGAAAATTAAAATGCTTACTTGAAGATAGATAAAATCAACAAATTAGGGTTTAAGCGTCGCCGGCGGAGGGAGAGCGGTTCATTGGTGGCTGTCGCCTTCGGGAAAAGGGTTGAGGCGGTGATGGGGAGCAGAGAATGCGCGGCAATTTAAAAATTCGGAGTGTAAGAGGTAAAAGCCAAAAGGTAAAAGGTTATGGAGTATTTACTATTTAGCAACCGTGATTAGGGTGTACGTTTTAAGTAAATTCATAGTACGGATTACTAATTATAGTCTTCACTCTTCACACTTCACAGAGTTTTATTTGGCGAGTTAGCGTCGGTTTGGTATTAACTATTAAGTGAGTCTAAATCTACTGTCCTATATTGTATGTACTAATCAATGTCATTGGTTGATTTTAAAACAAGGGTCCATTATTTTTAGATTAAAAAATTAAAATTATATATTATCAACCAATCAAGAATAGTGACACACAAGTAATACACCAAAAGTAGGACAACAGATTTTTTTTTTTGTACGGACTATTGAGGATATGCAATAGATAACGCTAAAGGCCTAACGACCTATAAGTAACATTAAACTAATCAACCAATGATTTATTACTTTCTTATCAAAATCAACCAAAATCGCATTGACGAATTTCTTTAATATACGTTGCGCTCTAAAAACTCTCTAAAAATGTCTACTTTGTATATATACTAGATTTGAAATCGTGTGATGTACGGGATAGTTTTGTTTTATTTTAAAAGATTAACTCATTTTATCTAACAAATAATAGTTTTTTTTTATCTATTTAAGGGCTAATATTATTTTAATTGACTTTCCAATGTTCTCAATAAATATAAAATTGATTATTTGATTTGAAACTGTTTTTTTATTTCATTTAAAAATCAAATGAGTAATTTTTATATTCTAACAGAATTAATTTAATTGAACATGATCGATTTAAGGAAAAATAAAATCCAATGCCGCGCTCTACAGATTATATAACGAAGTATTACCTCTGTTACAAATTAGTTGCATGCAATAATTGAATATGTATATCTCGCAAATAATACTTAATTGTTACAACTAACATAGTGCAAAAATTAAAACTTATATACCTAAACAATGTTGTGATAACTCATCAAAAATGAGACAAATGTGCAATGTAATTGAAATTTTAACAGGTGGCCTAATGTAATTACGGAGTAAAACTCTTCATTAATTAAGGATTGTTGATTGACGCCTAATTGAGATTTAATTATTTAGTGAAGTGCTCCGTAAGTCTAAATTATGACTTTGCTACTCTAAGGAAATCAACATCCTAAGGGTTAAGGATAAGCTAATACTCCATACCAAATTACCAATTGGTCCCCTCTATAATTATTTATCACAAATAATTGTATAATCATCTCTTTATATACATCTCCGGCCAACAATAATTCGACACATGTGTTTCATAGTCAAATTACTTCAGTTTAGTTTAATTCAGTTCAACTCAACTTAGTTCAGTTCAGTTCAGCTTTTCTCTTATTTTGATATTCATTAATCCTTCATAAAAACCTTTCAGTTCAGTTCAGTTCAACTATTTTCAGCTGAAGTAAACACGCCCTAATATGGTAGTTAGATTTTTATTCCTTTTTTTGGTTTCTTATGTGGCACGAAAAATTATTTAAATCAAAAAGAAATTAACTACCTTGGATATAATTGGTTTAAATTAATAAAGTCTCACATGATTTTATACGATGTAATTTTTTTTAAAGACTATACCTTTATGATTTTTAGTTGCTACATTTCGACCATATACATCATGGAACTTAACATATTCATATGAGATCTTATTTGATTCGTCTCGACGCGTACTTTTTAATAATATACTTTTTATTATTTTTGCTAATACATAATTAGAGATATTCACGTGTTAGGTTAAATCTATATATGTCGTATATATAAAATTATCTTTTTTTTATTAGTTCGGATAAATATACATAATTATTTTTATCAAAGATAGCTACTCCTACGTGGCACTCTAAAAACTCTTAAAAAATGCCTACTTTATATATATATATATGACCATATACATACGCTCTCTCTTCTCCCTTATCCTCTTTTCTTCTCTCTCTTTCTCTAAAACCCTAGTTTTCAGATTTAGGGGCTACCACCGGCCTTTTCGGACGGTGGTAAGCCCTTTTTTTTCCCTCTTTGCACTAGTTTTTTGTTTATGTCAATAATAAATCTCCATTCTCCCCCTAATAGGGAGTTTTACTACCCATATATTGGGTTTTACCTACCCATATTTTGGGTTTTGTGTCTCTCCTAGTGAGAGTTTGGGGTTAGGGTTTATTTTTAGTGGAAGATATAATTTGTTAATGAAGATTTGTATGGAGATGCAACAGATGTTGATTCTGTGACTACAGTCAATAGGATCAAATTTTGCTCAGGTTCAAAATTACAACAGATTAAAAGACCCCCTCGTTGAAAGTTGCGTAGAACAACGATGTGGAAGAGGGTATTCATTATTGTTAGATCTTATATACAACAATCGTAGTTTTGTTCAATTTGAGTATTATTCGATTAAGATTGATTTGTATTTGTTAGTTTTGATCTCTATTGTAGATGTCGTATGACTCTTTATTAATGAATTAATATTTATTTCAAAAAAAAATATGATGACCATATACATCATTGATCTGAACATATTCATATGAAATGTTATTTGATTTGTCTCGACGTATAATTCTTAATGATATACTTTTATAATTTTTGCTTATACATAATTAGTGATATTCACGGTGTTAGGTTAAATCTATATATATTGCTTATATATAAAAATTATCATTTTTATCTTTACATAGGATAAATTTACACAAATTTTTTTTATTAGTTTTAATAAATATATATAATTATTTTTTTCAAAATATCTAATCTTACACGGCGCTTTAAAAACTCTCAAAAAATGCCTACTTTTTATATATATTAGATTGGTATTAAAATTATAATTATATCTTTGAACAATTTCGTAAGAATGACATACTTTTAAAAAGTGGTTGTATTAAAAGTCTTTCAACTCATCACTTCAATAATTCAATCTTTAAAACATTAATAAATACGACAATCGGTCAATATTAAGATGCAAAAATATAATTTTGGTTTTCATGGGCATCTTAATTGACGAAGTGATTATCGAATATCCATAAAAATTATTCCTTAGATTTATTTATTTTATTATTTTTATTACAATTTCCCAACCTACCATCAAATATTAATGTTGCATGTATGACAACAAATTTTATTTCTTTTTACAATTCAACCAACCATCAAATGTTAATGTTGCATGTATGACAACAAATCAACGAGTAGTAGGAACTTTCATTGAGTTTAAATTTTATTTTATTTTTTTGGTGGGAAAATAACTTTAAAAAGAGGTGGTTTTTTTTTAGTTAGAGATAACTTCCACATTAAAAAACGTAAAAAAATTAAAAATTATATTGGATTAATGAGAGGTCTCCATTTAAGTTTTAGAGGTCTCACAACAAAAGAACTAACATTTAACTTAATATATAAGATATGGCATGATACCTTTATTTATAGGTTACAATCAATGATTACGGGGGGTTAATGAGTCTTACATGAAAGATAAAAATTTACATGATAGCATTTATGTTACGAGGAGGGATGTTAAATTTATCAATGTAATAAAAATGTATTCAATCATTTATCTTCCAACATTATCTTTTTTCAACACCTCATCACCTTTTTGTCTTTGTTATACACCACAAAACCAATATGATATATGTATAATTTTCAGGTTACAAGAGGGCACGAGGTTTCATTTATGAGGTTTGGGACGATATCATAAGCATGTACAAGAAATACTCGTATGCTCACAGTTAGAAAATCATCTTAGTTTAGAAAAAAGAAACATGTTTTTAGTGGCTTAAATTAAACGTACAAGTGAACAACCCCTTTTGATATTATAGAAGTACATATGCAAAAAAATATAAAGAACACAAAGTTTTGAACATCCGAAAAGGGAAAACAAAAGCTATAATTATGTCCTTGATTCACGTACAAGAGGGCACCTAATAAATAGCTACTTAGGCGTTTAAAGGTTCAAAATTCAGACAGAGTTCATAATGTTGAAAGTTGTAAAGCTCCAACCCACATTTTTAGGGGTTTTACAGTCATTAACTCATAAGAAAACGGGCAAAACTTGCACATGAGAGAGCTCTCGACCAATTGAGAAATAATGTTGTTAGGACCTGTTTGCTTCAGCTGAAAATAGCTGAATGGATTGCACTCAACTGAAAGTTTTTACTATGGGTTTTAAAGAAGAGTTGAGCTGACCAGAACTAATTTGAGCTGAATTTAAATGAACTGATTTTAAGCGGAAGTAAATAATTTCTTACAGTTGAAACTGAGCAAGAGGCCTTATATGGTTACTCGAATCATGTGGGTGAAAAGGCCGGAAATTTGAATGAAACTTCAAAAGTCGAAAGCAAAAGGTTCAAAGCTTTTTGGGTTTTAGGGTCTCGGAAAATTGGCTAGTAATTATATTATCCTAAACCCCCCAAACATTGTGATTGCTAATTTGTTAGTTAGACGACGGCTAAGAGTCTAAGACCCATCGTTGTCGTTGACTCAAAACAATTACAAATTATTGCCAATACCCGCGTATTTCTAAACTTCTAACAAGTAAGCCAACCATGAAATTACCCAAAACAAATAAAAAAATTAAATAAAAAAATTAGATTCCAAATTATAATTATATCAGATGATGATTGACGATAACCCTCCTGCAAAAGGGGCAATTTAATACTTAGTAATATACAAGGGTTTTAAAGATAGGAAGAAGAAAAAAAAATTGAATCTTTAGTTTAATTGATGATGACTTTCTATTTGTCAAATGAAAATGTAATTGGATTTTTATTAGCACTTTCATCAAGTGGGTTTATTGGTGCTAGTTTTATCATCAAAAAGAAAGGATTATGGAAGGCTGGAGCTTCTGGGGTTAGAGCTGGTATTAATAATTTCATTAATTTTGATTTTTGGGTTTTAATTTTAATTATTCTTCTAATTTATAGAATATGGATGATTTAAAGTTTCAATTTTGATGATGAATTTTCAGGTAATGGGGGTTATACATATCTTTTTGAGCCATTATGGTGGCTTGGATTATTCATGAGTAAGTCTTTGATTTGTTTTCTTCTTGTTAATTTGTAATTTTACAGTATTAAAGTTTGATTATTTTATTTTATTTTATTTATTTATTTTTATTTTATTGAGATTATTTAGGGTTCTTGAATTTTGATGATCATTTGAGCATTGTGATGTATTGGGATTTTTATAAAATAGGAAGATTATAACCCCAATTATGGGCATTCAAACAATGAAGTTAGCATGAATAATATTGTTGTTTCATTTATGTAAGCTTAGTTAATTTAATAGTTTGGATCAGTCATATAAGCTCATTTGTATGGATTTTTGTGGATTATTACAAATGATGGCTCAGAGCTTTGATGATTGTGTTAGCCTCTCCTCTTTATATGTTTTTGGACAATTTATTAGCTTATGAACAAATTCTGCATTTTTCATTTTTTGGCTGTCGCTAAAGGCAATGATGTGAAAGAGATTATATGGCTGTTGTTTGGCTAAGCTTGTTAAATTAGTTTGGTGAGTGATGTTGTTGCAGTGATTGTTGGTGAGATTGCAAATTTTGTGGCATATGCATTTGCTCCGGCTATCCTTGTTACACCATTAGGAGCCTTAAGCATTATTGTCAGGTATATTTTATGGTCATTTTATATCCTTTTTTCATCATGGTTTCAAGCAAATTGATCAAGTAGTTATCAGAAAATACAACAGTTCATTGTTGAAGAGAGATTGAAATAGTATGACAAACTATAATTCATGTTGTGCAGTGCTGTGTTGGCTCATTTTATGTTGAAAGAGAGATTAAACAAGTTGGGCTTCCTCGGTTGTTTAATGTGTATTGTCGGCTCTGTCGTCATAGTGATTCATGCACCACAAGAGCATCCTATTACATCTGTACAGGAAATATGGAACATGGCCACTCAGATGTGTAAATATTATTTGAACCTTTGTAGTTTTGTGTAAACTATTTTTCAATGATGATATCATCTGACCTTACCGTTGTATATATGTTTTGTTCCAGCGTTTCTACTTTATGCTGGCGCGGTCATTGTGTTGGTTTTCATTCTGATACTTCACTTTGTACCACTTTGTGGACACTCCAATGTGTTGGTTTTCACTGGAATTTGTTCTTTGATGGGTTCCCTCTCGGTATACACCACTACTTTCAATCTTCCTGTTTACATGCATGATTGATCCTGGCATTTCGTGTATATTGTTAAATTGGTTTTGTTTTGCTTTTAATTGCTAAATCAACAATGATACCAAGATACAATTCCTTTTCATGTGGGTGTCCAAATCTAACTTTAGTTACTGAATAATTGATAATAAAGACTCTGGCCAAAAGCTGGAAGCCTGGAACAGCCCACACTTTTGGTTAACATCAAGTTATCATTAAATTGATCAGATGAGCTTTTTCCAAAATAAGAACACTAATTATGGTTATTGTAGATACTGATTGTATACTTCAAAATGCATATGCAGGTTATGAGTGTCAAAGCCCTTGGAATATCAATAAAATTGACATTTGAGGGAAACAACCAGCTGTTCTACCCGGAAACATGGTTCTTCACATTTGTTCTCATGACATGCATCGTCACTCAAATGAACTATTTGAATAAGGTTGGTAATATAGTTTGTTTCCGGCCTGTATGATGAGCTAGTCTTTTGTCTCTGTATTACTGTATCTACATATGTGATAATGTGAAGTTCGTTTCTTAGTAACGGATTTCTTGCTTTATTGTTTCAAAAATAGACAATGCATAGCCTGTATGTGTGCTCCTAAGAATGAAACTGTCTCAAGTTTGGGGTAGAAGAGCAAAGTCCCGTTATTGAAGCATTAAAAATTACTTGTTGTGCAATGTACCACATGGAATGAGTTCTCGATCGCTGGGGATGGAGGAGGAAAATTTATGTGGATGACCACATGGAATGATTAATTTTGGTTCATGTAGCCGACCCCAATTTTTTGGGATTGAGGCTGTGATTGATTGATTGTTATTTCTAAATCTGTGTGTTTTTTTGACTTTCAGGCCCTGGATACATTTAACACTGTGGTTGTGTCCCCTATATATTATGTTATGTTCACAACACTTACAATTCTCGCCAGTGTGATAATGTTCAAGGTAATTCCAACTCATTTTCTCCTGAAAAGAATCAAAAAGCAAATGATATATTGTCAGCCTGTTTAAATTCCGGATTAAAAGTTTATAACTCTGCAACTAATATGATGGATATTATGTCAGGACTGGGATGGTCAAGATGGAGGAGCCATTGTATCAGAAATTTGCGGCTTTATTGTTGTTATCTCAGGAACAGTCTTGCTGCAGATGACCAAGGAGGTGATGGAGAAACTGCCTTCTTTTAAAGGTTTGCCAGTGTTAACCTTTTGTTTGGTTACATGTAGTCATTTAAAAAGCTGTATAAAACGTCTTTCACAGAATGATTGCTAATTAATAATCAATAATGCACTTTCATATCATTACAGGTGGTGCTGCGTACGCTCCCCCAATGTCACCTACCCTCACAGCTGGACTCTGTGCTGGAAATTCGGAGTTCCGAAAGAGTGATTGGGATGATGTGGAAAATTCTGAGGTAGTTTTGCTGAGTAGACCATTATCGTCTAGCTAAACTGCTCGTCTCCAATCAATGTAGTTTGATGATGCTTAGAGCTTTGAACAATGGCGCGTGTTCATTCCCTTGGCCTTTTGGTGCTCCCAAGAAATCAACGGTTGAGCAAGTTAAAGAGTAGCTATTAGAGATGCATTGCTGTTTTTATCATAGAGGGGCTCACGAGTCAGGCAGTTCCAAGTTTAACGTAATTTATTTTTCATTGGAGTGAGAGAGCATGATGCTGATGCGAGTGATGTCTGCAGTTGCCAAGGAGAATTGGAATTTGAAAAGTGAAGCTCTGTAGTATATTTGCACAGTGTCTTTGTGTTTTTTTTTTTAATGAGAAATACTGTATGTATGTGAGTATTTAATTGACTCAATATACGTAGTAGAAGAATTGTTTACTTGTACAAGAAAAAAAATTGATGTAAATACATTTGTGATTTTTTTTATGGAGAATACAGAACAACTTCATTCATAGAAAGACATACAAATGGTCTAAAATATTTTAGTGTTTGATGTATTATCTTAATTGAATTGGTATTCGAATAGCATTTTTGGTCTAACATATTTGAGTGTTCGATTCCTGTTTTGCGGAGTTATTGTTATTCCTACAAGCCATTACTTATAACATGACTGAAAATTCTGATAATCAAATTTGCCATGGACGGAACAGCACCCTGAAAGTCACTTAACTTTCACTCTTGACTCATACTCTTATGTGAGAAGTAAACGATAACAGGCGTAAACTGACAGCCGAAATTTGTTGATGTGATGCATCATTTTTGCTTGATTGTAAAACAGAAACTTCCTCGCAAACCATACCTGGTGCCTTCCCTGAGACCCCAGCTTCACATGAGTAAGCAAAAACCGCAGCTGAGTCTCCATTTCAGGAGTTATTCTAAGTAAAAAGTACTTACTCGACGTCCTCAAACCATGTATATGAGATATATCAGAAAACTCACAAGCCCCAAACGAACCAGGATTCAACAACAAATCCTTCCACACAGCTCGAAACTCGGGAATGTGAACCAAATCCTGTAAAAGCCGGACTAAATCCCTCCCAATCATCAAGCACAACTGAAACTGCTCCCTCAACATCCTAACACAAAACCCAATCTCCTTCTTCTTCAACTCTACCGACCTAGGACTACGCGGTAACCGATAATGATCAGCCAACAGCCTAAGATAAGTATACAAAGCACTAGACAAAACACTAGGTTCCTCATCCAAAATCAAACCCCATTTAGACAAAAACAAACTAACAACCTCAAAACTCAACCACATATTGGCATCACTAAAATCCCCACCAACAATTTGCCTCAAAAGCGAAACCAAAAGACAATCAAACCCAACCCCAGAAACATCAATCATAACAGAAACAACCCAAATTAACTGAACTTTAGGATTTTCCAACATCTTAGAATACAAATTATCAACAACTTGGGACATTAAATTGATAAATAAAGAATACCCATCATTGACAATGGCATGTAAATACTTAATATGGGTTTTAGCTAAATGGGGTTCACATAAAACACCAAAAGCAATTGCCTTGTTTAGGGTTAAGTAATGTTCGGATGAAGGGATAATTAAGTTTAATGGGGGCGTTAATTTAGGTTTAAAAAGGGTGTAAGCTTCAATTAGAGAGAGTTGTAATTGATTTGGGGCTTCATGTGAGGCTAAAGTTATCAACTTTGAAGCCATAATTGTGGGAAATTAGAGCATTAATGTATATATGATTGAAAAGTGAAGAAGATTATAGAAAATTTGAAGTGAATAGTAGCTGAATTACCTCGTTGTTTTGGTAGACAATAAGCTCAAACATGGCGGTTTCCCAGAAGAAGATGGAGTTAGTGAAAAGAGAGAAAGTTTGACAACTGTAAATTCTACACTGTTGAGAATTTTGTGTTAACTAGCAACAACAGCATCCAAACTAATTAGATTACAGATTGAACAACAATAACTAAATTGATTTGATCAACAAACTTTAATTTCAAAATTCAATTAATTATAAACTAACATTAACAACAATAAGCAATGAATTAATTGATTTGATGCTTTGTGCAGCAATTTGCTCTGTTGAGAATTTTGTGTTAATAATGACATGAATTTTGTGTTGAGAACTAAAGTAGCCACCATTAACCAAACAATCCTTGGTAAATCGAACGTTTTACAGAAAAACATAATCAAATCATCACAATTCAACATCTTTATAAAATGAAAAAGATCAAAATTGAAATCAGCATTTTCAACAACATGAATCGACTACTCTACGTACTACAAACATACGATTATAAACGAAAAAAAATGCAGAAAATATCAAATATTTCAGATCTATAATCGAAATAATATCAATTAATAATCGAAGCAAATCAAAAAATCAAAGCAGATCGAAGCAAAAACACTAAAAATCGCAAAGATTAATAAAAAAAAAAAACGAATCAAAAAGCAGAATCAAATCAACAAAAACATGAAAAAATTACAGAAATAATAGAATTTAAAATCAAACAAAACATTGAAAAAATCGTAAAAAAAATGCAGGAAAAAAAGAGTAGAAGAGTAAGAAAGAGATGAACTGAGAGAGAGAGACACCTGCAGATGGCTGCTGCCCTAGATTTCTTCCGCAGTAGAACGGAAGAGAGAGAAAGCGAGAGGTTTACAGCGGAGAGAAGAAAAGAAAATGAGGGTTTGAGGAAAAGAAGTGAGTCTTGTATTTAAACGGCTTTCTTACGAAGAGATTTTTATATGGTGGGGCCCAAAGGGTAGTGTTGATGAGAAATTGAAGCTAGAGGAAGAAGACCAGTGATTTGTTGGTCTAAATTTGTAATAGTAGGTGTTGATGACGACGACTCCATTGATGCGGTTTGTTGGAGGCTAGAGTTTTGGTTATAAGGGAGGTTTTAGATTTGATGATGAGTGTGAAGTAAGTCTCAGATCCAAAGTAAGTTATTGAATTTGGAGGGGGTAAATTTGTCATTTCATTGTTTTTATATAATAGAAAATGAATAACAAAATAAAGAAAGAGTATCAAGGTGTACGGCGGCAGTGGAAGAGAAGGGGAGTATCGTAAATGGCGGAAGAAGAAGGGTCGATGGTATACAAAAACCTGTACAACAGAATATCAAGGTCACAAGAAAAAAGTGTATATAAATTCTTACTTACTTTTATTTTCTTCTAAACCACTTCCAATCATTAACATTTTTATTTTTTAATTTCAGGTCCATTCAGTTGCTTGGAATTGTACCGGTACCAAACTCGCTTTCGGTTCCGTTGATCAAACTGCTCGTGTTTGGACTATTGAACCTGTATGTTACCCTTCCTTTTTATTTTTCTCTCCTTTTACTACTGTAATTTAATCAAAATCCTTTTCGTGAATTTGGACTGTCTATTTCTTAATTTTTGACTCGCGTTTTTTTTTTTTTTAATTTAAATGTTTACTTCCATTTTGCTTATACCACTGCACAATGTTCTCATTATTTATGTTTGTGCACAAAACAAAACATGTATTAGGTCTGTGAATTGAAGTGTCATATTGTGTGGACAATCTAACTACCATACTCTACATGTATTTGCCATCATTGTTATGTTGCTCTCCATTTTGTTGCTTAACATTCTATATGGAACCTACCTTTTCAATTTCTTTGTTTTCTATGAAATATGTATTTTTCAATAATGTGAGATTTGCGGTCTACTTAACCATGTATTTCTTTAAACATGTGGCAAATGCTATCTCATCTGATCAACTACCATTACAGTTATTTTGTTTTGTGTGTGTGTTTAACATCCACCATCCTTCGGGTTTTTTTTGCGGGGCAAGGTAAAAGATATCGAATTAAAGGGGCACACTGATAGCGTGGACCATCTCTATTGGGACCCAAAGCACGCAGAACTACTTGCGACTGCTTCAGGAGACAAGACGGTTCGTTTGTGGGATGCTCGTAGTAAGTTAATATCAATCTATATGCTTATTCATCTCTGCGGAACAAATTAATTAGTTTATCTGGTATAATGGTTCTCAGATTCTCATTTGCGTCTCCTATATCATAAACTTAAAATCAACAAAAACATGAAAAATTACAGAAATAATAGAATTTAAAATCAAACAAAATATTGAAAAAATCGTAAAAAAAATGGAGGAAAAAAAGAGTAGAAGAGTAAGAAAGAGAGAGAGAGAGACCTGCAGATGGCTGCTGCCCTAGATTTCTTCCGCAGAACGGAAGAAAGAGAAAGTGAGAGTAATGTAAGAGGTTTACAGCGGAGAGAAAAAAAGAAAATGAGGGTTTGAGTATGGGAAAATGACAATGGGCCCTAAAATTGGAAGGAAAAGGCAAAATTGGGTTTTTACATTCTTGTACATGAGAGAGCTCTCGACCAATTTTCCAATTAATGAGAGTCTTTTCTTCAAAAAACCTTGTCCTAACAAGGTCTCCGAACTTCTATTTTTTTGTGTTTGCATTTGTCATTATTATGTTATTCAAATCAATTTTCTACAATTTTATTTTTAAAGTAGTCACCAAATTTCACTGCTATGCACAAATTTTGATGATTAAGTTGTTAATGTTCACCTAAATTAGTCCATGCCATAATCCAATAGAAATTGTGGGTGTATCGATATGAGTATAAATAGTTGTTAATCTTTACGGTAGGAACAATGTAATCGTGATTGTTCAAGAAGATGACAGATCAATCTTTGAATATAGTATAATAGTGTAATTAATCTACGGATTACCATAAAATAATGTTATGAGCTTATATTGATGATTTTTATAATACAAACGGTAAAGACAATAAATTGTTCAAATCAAATGGACAATAATTTTGTCTGTGACTATACCTTACAAGGTGCAACATTGCAACAGGTTTTATCATATTACATTCGTTAAAGATGTTACTATTTTTTATTTATATTTTTCAAGTTTGTTTGGCATCAAACTAAAATCGTTATATTATTTGTGGCAAGAATGGTGTGTCTTTGCCTGCTTTGCTTTACTACCTATCTCATTCTCATGGTAATGTAGGATCTAAAATCCACTCTTCATTGTAGGCTTGTATCATTACACTTTGCCTTTGCGCTAACACTTCATTGGTGCAAAAACTTTAAACAAATAACTCAAAAGAATTACTTGAAGGACAAATAAAGAAGTTGCTTATCCTTCAAACCTATATTACATTACCTTTTGATCAATGCATTTTAGTACAAAGAGAAGAGAAACGTTGTTCACTTGTCAAAGCCTTCTAGAATGTAGACATTATCACTATAAAAGATAGCATTCTACATTTGCAAATTAAAGCATCCATGGCAATCAAACATTGAACAACACCTCCCCCCCCCCCCCCCTCTTCTCTCTGGGGAAATCAACCTTCTGTGTGTTCTGTGTTGATGACAAAATTCAGCATCCCTTCATCAATGAGAATTCACAATTCCATTTTGGGAAAGGCCTTTTTCCAATGGCCATTTCGCCCCTGCCATGACAGCTTCAATCTCCCATACTTTACGCGGGACATTGGTCATGTTCTTGCAACCAGTTGATGTGACAAACTTCACAATCAAAGAGGATCAAATGTCAAGAAAAGAAAGCCACATTCCAAGCTTAATAAGGAAGTACTAAAAGCAACAAGGCCAAAAATATAAGTGAATTACTTGCATACTCCTATGGACCAAGGACAAAAATAACAATTCTGATTCACACCAATCACATTAAATCAAGGGTCATGGAGTAACTACCAAATGACCGCCAGTAAAGACATTTTAAAACTTGAACTAAAATGACGGAACAAAACTGCCCAAATAAGTACAATTAATAGGAAAAACATAAAGAATTAACCAAGAACCGGGGCTTTTAGAAGACAAACTTGAATACTTGATGGTCAAAAAGATCTTTGTTGTACGAGGTTAGGCCTGTTTGTTTGAGCTTATTTGAGTTGAGCTAAACTGCTAAAGCGATACTTAACTAAAATGGAATGAAATGTACTGAAATGGATGAAAAAAATGCCGACTCACAAGTCACTGAAATGGACTGGTCGACTGGATTGAACTGAAAATAAGCTCAAATGAACAAGGCCTAAGTATTGTTCCATTACAAAATCAATCTCACATTACTAATGAGCCAATTCATCTACAAATACAATTTGGGGAAAAGCAAAGAAACTAACAGGAATAGGAATAACATTAAATCCAATTTATCCCAAGACAGAAAAATTCAATATGCAGCTGCAACTTGATTTAACATATTATATGTGTGTGTGTGTCTATATATATATATCCCAATTATTGATGCTAGATCAATGGATCAAACATGAAAATTAGGAGTTTTGGGGATAGATGTACAATACCACGTCACTTTCAATACGAACACCACCAAAGCCCATAAATCTTTGTATAGTCTCCGGATTGAAGAATTTTGATGTTTCAGGACTTTCCATAGCCGGAACTAGTAGAGCACTAATGAAATAGCATCCAGGCTCCACTGTGATCACCTGAAGCAGGTTGGTAAAAATTTTAGCTTTTGTTAAATTGATATACTGATTCGTTGCATAAAAGACAATCTAGGTTGAATACATAACCATGCAAATTCAACAGTAATAAATAATCTGTAGACTGTAGTACATCAACAAAAGCAAAAAATCAAAAGAGAGGAAAATGGACAACAGCAGCACATGATCAACCAATACCATAAGCATTAAGTCCCTTTACTAATTAGGACTGGAGACTATTTGTGTTGTACTGAAAAAGCACTCCCTCTCCGTTCCTATTTGTTCTTTACGCTTTCCGTAAAGGGTGTTACCTTTTGTTCTTTACACTTTGAATCTTCCTTTTATATCACATTACATTTACTATTATACTCCCACTTTTTCTTGGTTGCTCTTCCAAAATTTGACATATTCTCACGTTCCCTTGAAAAAAGCATCATTTCATATTTTAATTTAATCTTCACTCCAACAATTAATGTTGCCTTTCACCAAAACAACTTTAGCCTAAAAGAGTACAAGGATCACAAATAATCTAATTTTATTAACTAAGCTTCTTTATTTGTGTCCATGATACCAATCGTAAAGAACGAATGGGAACAGAGGAAGTAGTACACTATCCTAACTCCTGACTGCTAAAAGTAATGCCAAATTGCAAGTGTTATTTGCAAATGTTTGTAGTGGAAAGTCTCTGGCAAAGAAAAATAGCTTACCATGTTCTCCTTCAGTTCTCGGGCTGTACGTAGAGAGCATAGCCCAGGTTCTTTTGGTCTGTCTAATCCCTGCAAATTTAAGTGCCCCACAATTGTAAGTAGCAACAACCAGAATGAAAAAAGGTTAGACATCAGGAAAGAAATCAGAACCTTAGGATAGCCTCCTGGATCATGGGTGTCGATGCCCAGCAAGTGGCCAAGACCATGAGGCATAAAAACTGCCCCCAGCCTTTTATCCATCATATCCTTAGTATCACTAATAGCATAGAAAAAACAACGGCAAGTAAAACATAAGAAAAGGAATTCAATTTTTACAAGGCATGACATGAAAATAAGTACAAGCAATGTTTTACCCGGTGAGAATTTTCCCTTTCTTTAGAGCCTCGAGTATGATTTTCTCTGCAAGCCTGTCACCAGGATGGACAATAAAATAGATAAATAAAAAGAAATAGAAAATGAACAGCCAGACATATAGGAAGAAGTGCTTTTCTTATACAAGTAGAAATGTCAACAGGGAACCTTATTATTCCAATTACAAATATTATTCTGGAAAGCACCAGCAAGGACTGCCCTAAACTAAAAGTAATATACAGAAGAATTAGAGGATAAAAGATTGGTTGATTGATTCACGGATGGCTTTAGGCCATTACTCTCCGTTCATTCAATATTTTATGAAAGCTCTAATCTCTCTCCTTAGCTGATTGCTTATACTACTCATGGCTCTAAGCCTTAATTGCCACAAGTACTCTACTTTGGCAGTTTCCTTAATACAAACAAAACTCATCAATGGAACCTAACGGTTTCA